>SJYV01027770.1:95630-107141 GCA_006410875.1 Neotragus pygmaeus
GGGACGACCGAGGATGAGATGGCTGGATGGCATCACAGACTCGATGGACATGAGTCTGAGTGAACTCCGAGAGATGGTGATGAACAGGGAGGCCTGGCGTGCTGCAATTCATGGGGTCGCAAAGAGTCGGACACGACTGAGCGACTGAACTGAACTGATATAGACGACAATTTGAACAGCAAGAATGAGAAGTATGATAATTAACATGTATAGAATATTGCATTCAACAACTGTGGAACACATATTTTCATGTGCACATGTAACATTTACTGAAATTGATCCATGCTGAGCCATAAAGCTAGTGTCAATAATTTTCAAACAATTTGATTTATCAAAAGTATGTTCTAAAGCTTATGAGTACACTTGCTGTACATTTATAACAATAAAAAGAAACAGAAGAAACAAAAATATCCAAGGCTATTATAATACTCAAGGAAACAGAAATATCCCAGATGTACATATTATTGTGATCATTAAAATGGAAAGCATAAAGAACAAAAACTACATGTGGGAAATAAATGTTGCATAAAAACATAGAACTCAAAACAACATAGACACCTACACACATGTAAACAGCATGCATTTTAAAAATCAATATTATACAAAAGGGCCTCACAGGGTATTTTAGATACTATTTTCAGTAAAAATGGTTAAAGACTATAGTTTAATATTTCTTAAACATGTTTATTATTAGCTCGGAAAAGTAAGATCTTACATAATGGTATTTGTGAATTACAAAAAAGGAAAGTAAAAAATTGAAAGACATTATACCACGATACTATATACTATAACTTGAACTTTACAGTTAGGTTTTTTTAAAGGCTCAACTTGGTTGACTCAGCAGTAAAGAATATGTCTGTAATGCAGGAGACCAGGGTTTGATCCCTGGGTTGGGAAGATCCCCTGGAGGAGGGGAGGGTAACCCACTCCAGTATTCTTGCCTAGAGAATCACACAGACAGTCTACGGGGTACAGTCCAAAGGGCCGCAACCAGTCGGACATAACTGAAGTGACTGGCATGCATGCACACAAGGCTCAACTTAATTTCTAATTCACACAGGTGGGGGTTTCTGAGATGATCATTCAATATTCACCATCGAAAAAGCCAGAAATCTTTACCACTGGAATTTAATAATAGGATTTAATTTGTAAGAAATCCATTAACAAAATAACTATTGTGATTTGTAAATAGACAAAATATATTTTCTTTCATTATTTTCTGGGTCAATTGGTAGAGAGTTGAAAGAGATTTTCTTTTTTTCTTCTTTTTTTATTTCTTTTTCCGAAAATAAAATAGGAGCTGCTTTCAGAAGAAAAAAATAAATGAACCATTCAGCTGTCTTTGGGTTCAATATAGGCAGAAATAGGATAGGAAACAAGCCATTTTAGAAACTTGACACTTTCCTTTATATTTGCACTTTCGGTACTTGTTTCACAGAGACCAAGAATGTGTGAATATTGTCCACCAGTTGGCTGATTTAGAAGAGCTGTGCTCTACAAACTCCAGAGTAGCCTAAACTTTTAATTGGGCGCTAAAAAAAAAAAAAAAAAGAAAAAGGCCTTGCAGCGATCAGGAAGTTAAATATCATAAGCAAAAAGGATAACAGGCAAGGAGCCATACAAAAGCTATATTTATTTAAAGGGCAAAGATTAAATTGGCTTACTAGGGAGAGTAAAGTGAGTTACAGTAAACTTCCACAGATCACCTGGCTCCCATTAACACACTGGAAGAGTCTTGGTAGCAAGGACCAAAGCACACTTTTCTTCTCTCCCTGTAGGTTCAGGATGATGAAGATTGCAGATTAAAATTTTCTAACTTTCCCTCTATCTGGCCTTGCTATTTTATCAATCTTATTCCTCACCTTATTTTAAAATTATGCCTTCATTTTGTGTTTTCTTCCCTTGTGTGTGTGTGCGTATGTGCGTTCAGTCGTGTCCGACTCTTTGCGGACACTCTATGGACTGTAGCTCTCCAGGCTCCTCTGTCCATGGGTTTCTCCAGGCAAGAATACTGAAGTGGGTTGTCATTTCCTCCTCCAGGGGATCTTCCCAACCCAGGGATTGAACCTGCATCTCCGGGGTCTCCTGCATTGGCAAGTTGATTCTTTATCACTGAGCCACCTGGGAAGCTCTGTATTTTTCCTTTAAGCTACCTCAAATCTTATGTGATATAGTAGGATCATTGGTAAAGAAAAAAAATTCAAAATACCTAAGTCAAATAAATATTAAATTTATTTATATGCTTTATTGTCAAGATCCAGTAACATAACCTTTTAATGGTGCTTCTCAATAAACCATTCTTCATTTTCTCTCTTCTTAACCCGTAATTTATATGTATATTACAAATTCATGAATGTGCTTATTTTTACCTTAATGAGTTTTACCTCCTTTTGAATTCATTCATTCTTTTTTGTTGTTGTTAATTCATGACAGTAGATCTAGTTGAAAGCTGTAAAGAGCATATCCTGGCCCCCGGCCTCCTATACTGGAAGGGTGCACAATCGAGCAAGTGATCCATAATACATAAGAGCATTTCTGTTTGTAAGATGGCATGATCAGTGCTGGCTGACATGATAGAAAGATCTAAAGAGCAATTCTGAACAGCTCTCTGCTAGTGACATGTATGCCATTCTACCAGTTGCTCTCCATTCTGCAGCCAAGACCTCTGTAGCTTCTCGGTGGTTCCAGGCAGAGTATAGAAGCAAGGACATCTTTTTGCAATGTGGTGTGCCTTTCTTTATGACCTCAAAATTGACTAAATTTGAAAGCCAACTTTGTAACCTCTCTTCGAAAGCATTCGTGAGTCTACAATTAGAATAGTCTTTCATTCCTCAATCAGCGGGCACCAGATAAATTTAACAAGCGTCAATACTCTCATCCCTGCCTTTGGATTTCCATAAAACTTGCTACGAAGGCAAACAAATCAAAATGGACTGCTCCCTGAAGAAAGCCAAACATATGAAAGTATTGATAACTGTATCAAGTAAATTGAAAGGATGCTCCAACCTCTGCTTATCCATTGAAAGGCATCAAACCTTCTCTTAAATCTTTGGTTTTCATGGTTATCGTTAGTAACCTGGCTGTGCTCAGTCACTCAATTGTGTCCAACTCTGCGATCCCATGGGCTATAGATTGTAGACCACCAGACTTTTCTGTCCATGGGATTTTACAAGCAAGAATACTAGAATGGATTGCCATTCCCTTCTCCAGGGGATCTTCCTGATCCAGGGGTTGAACCCGTATCTCTTGCATCTCCTGCAGTGGCAGGCAGATTCTTTACTGCTAGCACCACCTGGGAAGTGACCTGGCTAAAAACTGTCATACCTGGGAGATCAGAAGTCGCTTTTGGTGCTCCAGACAAATATACTGAATACTAGCTGATCTTTTTCCAAAGTGTGAAATAGATTCTCATATCATATAAAATACCAAAAGTTAATATAAATAGTATTAATTAATATTAAAAAGAACAACTTACTGAAAATAATACATAATCATATCAAGTCACAGGCCCTTAAGATATAAAGCAATAATCTCATCTGGTCCGAGACAATAATGATTATTATTCATGTTTTTTTTTAAGTATCTTTGCTAAAATCATGGCCAACTATTAATTTTTGTCTTTAGAACTTTGAAGGGAAAAAAGTCTTGGAAGGGATAGGAGTGGATTGATTGCCGTTATAAGACCTCTGTCACATTTTCCAAAGAAATGCTTCATAATTTGTATACTTAGATGGACTTATAATTTCCCAGTAGTTAATGCCATGGAAAGGATTTGTAAAACACACTCTTGTTCCTGACACATGAAGTCCATTAAAATCTTTCTTCTAACATATATTTCTTCTAGAAGTATAAAGGTATAAAAATCTTGAAAGATATATGATTTCTAAAGATAAGTAAGTCAAAATATATATATTGAGTCTGGTGCCACTTACTCCCTTCTGCAGAGAAGCAGATGCCTGGACACCTCCCACCATGGCGTCTGTCCTGCGCTAATATTGTTGACATGAAAATAGACTACTTTTACAACAGTAATGATATTATAGAATTGACAATTCACTTTTTAAAGCAAGAAACTTGCTATACATTTTGGTATTGATATGGTTAGATTTNTCAGTCTTTTTTTTTTTTTTACTTTTATTTTATTTTTTTTAATTTATTTATTTATTTATTACAATTCACTTTTTAAAGCAAGAAACTTGCTATACATTTTGGTATTGATATGGTTAGATTTTTTTCACCTTTGCTAAGATATAACCGATCCACAATATTGTGTAATTTTAAGGTATATCACAAGATGATTTGATACATATGTTCTTAGTTTTTTTAACTGAAGATAATATAACCAAAAATAAATAAATAAATGAAAAGGTAATGCAGATCTTGTAGCAAAAGTAGTTCTAAAGAGAAAAGTTTAAAGTGATAAATTTCTACACTAAATAAAAAGGAAGATCTAACTCTGCTAATGAAATGAAAGGAATCAAGGAAAAATAATCTGCACATTAGGAATTGAAACATTTTTAAAATATAGTGTTACCTAATCAGTCAGGGGGAAAGATATGTTTCACATATGTAATTTTTCTGAGTAATTGAAACCATTCATTTTATATCTCCGTTATTTCAGGGATCTTCAATTTTTTTATGGTAGAAATTTGCGGATCATGTATTATATATTTCTACCCATCATTAGATTTGAAGTCAATATGGATGATTTGTAAGATAACAGATAGGCACATCACTTGAGCTTTTAGTATTTCTGATCCTTACCTATAAACGGGAAATAAAATTTTATCCTCTGGCTGCACACAGATGTTTGTGAGGGTCAAATGAGATAAATATATGATAAAGCATCTTCAGAATTTGAAAGTGCTCAAGAAAAATAAGAAATGTTAGCTATGGGGCTTTCTTGGTGGCTCAGTGGTAAAGAATCCGCCTGCCAGTGCAGGAGACACATGTTCGATCCTTGATCTGGGAAGACAGCACATGCCACAAAGCAGTAGCCCGTGATCCGCAGCTGTCAAGCCTGTGCTCTAGGCCCCTGTGCCCGGCTACGGCGCCCTCATACCCACAGCCTGTGCTTGGCAGGAGAAGCCGCCGCCCCGCGAAGCCCGCACACCGCAGCTAGAGATAGCCCCCAATCGCCATAACGAGAGAGGCCCGTGCAACACCAAAGACGCATGCCAAAAATAAATAAATCGTTGGTTTTAAAAAATGTTAGCTATGAAATTCTAGATGATTCAGGGCTTTTGTTATAAACGTCAATCTTTGTCGTATGCTGGCATAAGTGATATCTTGTGAATTGTCTAGCTCCTCAGCGCTCCATGTTCCTCACTTTGTAGGCGAATATGCAGAGTTTTTGTGAGTTCTGCAGTCTTCTTTTTAGAATGTAGGCTGTGATTATTAAATAAACATGAAAGGAGCAAAAAACATACACACACACATAGATATACACGCACATTCTCTGTTTTTGTTTATTATTAACGCTTTAAGAATATTAAAAAGGCAGCAACTCTTCGTTTAAAGAATCAGCACTCTCTTTTTTGTTCAGTTAAAACGTAATCATAAATTGTAAAATTGCCTGCCCTGTATCCTCTTGTCAGGGAAACAATGTAGGCTCTGATTTATTATCCTGTGAGACTTCTTCTTCCCACCCAAATTCAATTCTATAGTACCTGTGTTTCTTCTATACTTATGGACTCAGTTCTGAGAAGACAACCTATGAGAGAAATCAAACGAACATTTTATTTGCACCTCCTGAGTCATTTTGATTCACACAGGTTAAGAGTCAGGGTTTAAATTAGGCAATTTCTGGCTGGGCAAGTTATGCCGTTCCTAAAATGGAACACAGAGGCTGGAGGTGTGACAATAGTGTAAAACGACTCATCGTCAGCCACAATTAGACTTTCTCAGTCGCCTGCCAAGTGCTTGACAGGCCGGGACACAGGGCTGCCCAGCCCCTGCCAAAGACTTCCTTGACTTCTGGTAATCTTCCTCAGCTACTGAAAACTATCGATCTCATTTCCACACATCTCAACGGTCATCGGCTTCTCTTCAAGCGTCCCCATGGATACCACAGACCAACCCGACCTCTTAAATAAGCAGAGTTGATTCCTATTAATACTTTCTCTCATCTGAGTTAAAGAGTCAGACACCACCAACTGTGGCAACTTTTAATTTGTTCTTAAAATAGGACAAACATTTCCAGATGATCCACTCATATGAGTCCCTATTTCTGAGAGTGATTCAGCAGTATAATTGGTACCCAGAGAGATGGTGGTACCTAGGTTTCATCTAGGTAGTACCTAAATGGAAAAAAAAAAAAAAATCATAGAATGAACTAAATAAGCCATGTGTGTGTGAGTTAGTTGCTTAGTCGTGTCTGACTCTGCAACCCCATAGACTGTAGCCCACCAGGGCCCTCTGTCCATGGAATTCTCCAGGCAAGAACAGTGGAGTGGGTTGCCATTTCCTTCTCCAAAAGGAACTATAGAAAGAAAGAAAGTGAAGCCGCTCAGTCGTGTCCAACTCTTTGCGACCCCATGGACTGTAGCCTACCAGGCTTCTCCATCCATGGAATTTTCCAGGCAGGAGTACTAGAGTGGGTTGCCATTTCCTTCTCCATAAATAAGCCATAGGAGTTTTGAAATCAGTTTAAATCCTTAATCTATCACTTTTTAGCTATTTGTGATTATCTATAAAAATTGTTGTTGTTCAGTTTGCTCAGTCATGTCTGACTCTTTTCAACCCCATGGACTGCAGCACACCAGGCTTCTGTGTCCTTCACAGTCTCCCGGAGTTTGGGCAAATTCCTGTCCACTGAATCAGTGATGCCATTCAACCATTTCATCTTCCATCGTCCCTTTCTCCTCCAGTTCAGTTCAGCTCAGTTGCTCAGTCATGTGTGACTCTTTGCAACCCCATGGACTGCAGCACACGAGGCTTCCCTGTCCATCACCAACTCCTGAAGCTTCTCAAACTCATGTTCATCAAGTCAGTGATGCCATCCAACCATCTCATCTTCTGGCGTCCCCTTCTCCTCCTGCCTTCAATCTTTCCCAGCATCAGAGTCTTTTCCAATGAGTCAGTTCTTCGTATCAGGTGGCCAAAGTGTTGGAGCTTCAGCTTCAGCATCAGTCCTTCCAACGAATATTCAGGCTTGATTTCCTTTAAGATTGACTGGTTTGATTTTGCCATCCAAGGGACTCTCAAGAGTCTTCTCCAGCACCACAGTTCAAAAGCATCGCTTCTTCAGTGCCCCGTCTTCTTTATATATATTTATATTTTTAGACATATATATATTTGTTCTTTAATTGCTAAGTCTGACTCTTTTGGGACCCCATGGACTGTAACCTACCAAGCTCCTCTGTCCATAGAATTTCCCAGGCAAGAATACTGGAGTGAGTTGCCATTTCCTTCTCCAGGGATCTTCCCAACCCAGCATCAAATCTTTATCTCCCGAATTACCACTGAGCCATCAGGAAAGCCTATATATATATACGCACACTTTGGTTGTTTCCATGTCTTGGCTCTTGTAAAGAGCGCTGTAATGAGCATTAGGGGGCATGTATATTTTCGAATCGTGTTTTTCTCCAGATATATGCCCAGGAGAGGGATCATGGAATCATATGATAGCTTTATTTTCAGCTTTTTAAGAAAACCTCATATTGTTCTCCATAATGGCTCTACCAGTTTACATTCCCACCGATAGTGTAGTACACCATACCCTCTTCAGCATTTATTATCTTTTGGTGATAATGATAGATAACAAAATATAGATTTGGTGATAAATGGCCATTCTAACCAGTGTGAGGTTATACCTCATTGTAGTTTTGGTCTGCACTTCTCTGATAATTAGTAATGTTGAGCATCTTTTCATGTGGTGACATTCAGGTGAGAACTCTGACCTCCAGAACTATAATATATAAAATTCTGGGGGGCGTGGTTTGCTGTTGCTGTTTTATTTCTTTTTGGGTATGCGGGATCTTTTTGCACGTGGGCTTTTCTCTAGCTGCAGGGAGTGGTGGCTTCTCTCTAGCTGAGGTGCTCAGGCTCCTCACTGCCGTCGCTTCTCTTGTTTTGGAGTACAGGTTCTAGGCACGCGGGCTTCTGTAGCTGCAGCTCCCGGGCTCCAGAGCACAGGCTCAGTAGTTACCATGCACGGGCTTAGCTGCCCTGGAGCATGTGGGTTCTTTCCAGACCAGGGATAGAGCCCACGTCTCCTGCATTGGCACACAGATTCTTCACCACTGAGCCACGAGGGAAGACCAATTCTGTTGTTCTAAGACACTAAATTTGTGGCAACTTGTTATAATAGCTACAGATAACTGGCATTCATGCCTATCAAGTCCAGCCCATCTCTCATCCCTACCCTGGCCTGCTGCTACCCATTATCTCCTGCTTTCTGCTTCCTGTGTACATATATCATTAACAAAAAACACATATATATTTATTCAAAATTTTCTTTCTTTCTTATACAGAGTTTCCATACTATATACAAACTCTTTGCACCTAGGCTGTTTTTTTCTCTTTTTTACTGAACAACATACATTCTTGCTCTTTGTTAGCACTTGCACAGGCCTCCATAGTGAGGATGCTCTATAACTCATTCAACCAGTCCTTAAATGATCAACATTTAGGTGGATTCCAATCTCTGCTAATAAAAATGGAATTTTATAAAGAATGACTTTATGAATATGGTCTCTAATAATCAAGGTGTGTTATCATACTAGATTTCAAGAAGTGTTTCCCTACTGTAAAAGTATGTATTGTTTTGCTTGCTAAAATACTTCAGTTGCATTGGACTCTTTGTGACCCCATGGACTCCGCTGTCCATGGATTTCTCAGGCAAGAATACTGGAGTGGGTTTCCATGCCCTCCTTCCTCCAGGGGATCTTCCTGACCCAAGGATCGAACCCGGGCCTCCTGCACTGTCAGGCATGTTCTTTGCCACGAGCACCCCTTGGGAAGCCCGTGTTCTTTTGTAAATATTGTCAAGTCCCCTCCATAGAAGTCATACCACTTTTCCCTGCAACAAGCAATACATGAGAATCCCTACTTCTTCACAATCTCTCCAAAAGCATAAGCTGTCAAACATTTGCGTTTTTGCCGATCTGATGGTTGGNTTAAAACAAATTGTTAAAAGAAGAATTAAAAAAAATTTTTAAGGCAAAACCAGAATTAAAAAAAAATCTTTAAATAATAAGTCCTTTAAAATAAGAGAATGAAAAAGCCTTGCCTGTTTAATTCTTGATTTTGCTGAAATCTGGCTTGATCTGGAAAAATAGCTATGAAAACTAGCTGCATTGTTTATTCTCCCTCCCCTTTTCCCTTTAGGAGCAATCATTGAAGCTGCTGGAAGTGGCTGCCCTAAGTATTTTCTGTGACTGTCACGCAGTTGTAATCAATCTGGCTACTTCCACCCAGCAAAGGCATTTTCTCAGTAGGGTTCTTGGAACATATTTTAAAGCTTAAGAACATCCAGGACAAGGTATGTTGAATGCTTTTGCTTTTAACAGCTGGAAAGAACTGTTTCTCCATATCCCTGCCCCAGAAAAACTGAGATCGTGATTAAGGAAATGATTACTCCAGGACAGACACCTGGCTAGAGGACGGGTACACAGGCTTCCTGACGCCTGGGCGTTGGTTTCTTTCTTCCAGTAATTTGTTGGTCGTATATTTACTTATCATCTCTTCTTTGTGGGTGCGAGGGGTACAGAGAAGCAGGTGCCACTCCTGCCCACAGTCCTGACCCCCTCTTACTGCTTTGTTTCTTGGGGGAATGCCCTCCTCTGGCTCAAGAGATCCTTGTCTTTTGGGTAATGAGCTGAAAATCCACATGTGCTTATATGAATTTTCACATGAGAAATAAGAGATTCTTAGTTCAACAGCAAAATTCAATGGCAGGGGCAAGAATTTTTCCCCTTCCTCAGTTTGCTAGGAAAGTGTACAATCTGATGGTTATAAGTGAGAGAATAGACAAGAACGAGTTCTCTAAAAAATCAAGGCCTCTGTCTGAACCACAGTGTATCTGCCAGAAAATGTTCTCTATGGTGCTCTTAAGAGATTTAGGGACTTCTGTCGACTGGTCATTTTGCAAGTATTTCTTAAATGACCCCCAGGCAGAAGCCACAAGTCAGGTGTGGCTGGAATGAGAAAGATTGGACTCAGCATTTAAATTTGGATCATTTCTATTTTTCATAGTGAGAGAACCATCCCCAGAGGGATGAAGCTGGTCATGGAAACAGATTGTTCCAAAAAGCAACATCCATTGTTTCAGCATCAGAGGCAGGACCTGAATTCTCACTCCTGGTTTCCTTGGGAAGACTGCATTTTATTGCTTTGTTAAAGTGCATTCCCTTGTTTATTTACAATAAATATCCATGAGTTCATACTGATCTGAGTGAAGGATTGAATAAATTAAGATATGAGGGCAAAGAGGCAAATCTCCTCTGCAGAAGGATTCCAAATAATCTATAGAGATTGTTGTTGATGTAGCTTAGTGGCTAAGTAGTGTCTGACTTTTGTGTGATCCCATGGACCGTAGCCCTCCAGGCTCCTCTGTCCATGGAATTTGCCAGGCAAGAATATTGGAGTGGATAGCCATTTCCTTCTCCAGGGGCTCTTCCTGACCCAGGGATCAAACCCTCATCTCCTGTACTGGCAGGTGGGTTCTTTACCATCGAGCCACCTGGGAAGCCTGATTTATGGAGATACTCCCCCTTCAATGAGATGAAGTCTAGCATCCCCCTCTTTAACTGCAGACTGTGCATGACAACTTCCTTGCAAAGTGAACAGTATGGAAAGAAAGAGGGAAAGAAAAGAGTAATTGTACAGCAGAGAAACCTAACAAATACTACGAATTTATCCAGATGATCAAGTCAACATCAGTAGTTATATGTCATGCTAATACTTTGTCAAATTGCCAACATCTACTGGATCATCAAAAAAGCAAGAGAGTTCCAGAAAAACATCTATTTCTGCTTTATTGACTATGCCAAAGCCTTTGACTATGTGGATCACAATAAACTGTGGAAAATTCTGAAAGAGATGGGAATACCAGACCACATGACCTGCCTCTTGAGAAACCTATATGCAGGTCTGGAAGCAACAGTTAGAACTGGACATGGAACAACAAACTGGTTCAAAATAGGAAAAGGAGTACGTCAAGGCTATATTTTGTCACCCTGCTTATTTAATTTATATGCAGAGTACATCATGAGAATCACTGGGCTGGAAGAAATACAAGCTGGAATCAAGATTGCCGGGAGAAATACCAATAACCTCAGATATGCAGATGACACCACCCTTATGGCAGAAAGTGAAGAGGAACTAAAAAGCCTCTTGATGAAAGTGAAAGAGCAGAGTGAAAAAGAAAACATTCAGAAAACAAAGATCATGGCATCTGGTCCCATTACTTCATGGGAAATAGATGGGGAAACAGTGGAGACAGTGTCAGACTTTATTTTTGGGGGCTCCAAAATCACTGCAGATGGTGACTGCAGCCATGGAAGTAAA
>SJYV01027770.1:107932-166976 GCA_006410875.1 Neotragus pygmaeus
TGAAGGAGATCAGCCCTGGGATTTCTTTGGAACGAATGATGCAAAAGCTGAAACTTCAGGACTTTGGCCACGTCATGCGAAGAGTTGACTCATTGGAAAAGACTCATGCTGGGAGGGATTGGGGGCAGAAGGAGAAGGGGATGACAGAGGATGAGATGGCTGGATGGCATCACCGACTCGATGGACGTGAGTTTGGGTTGACTCCAGGAGTTGTTGATGGACAGGGAGGCCTGGGTGTGCTGCGATTCATGGGGTCGCAAAGAGTTGGACACTAGCACTGGACTGAACTGAATACTTTGTACCCTTGATACAATGTAATGAAAATGTTACTTTACTTCTGAGATCCTCCTCAGCCAAACCCCATAACCCTAGTTGAATCATGAGAAAAACATTATACAAATTCCGATAGTGGGACATCCTACAACATAACCTGACCATTACTCCTCAAAATTGACAAGGTCATCAAAACTAAGGAAATTCTAAAAAATTGTCACAACCTAGAGGAGCCTAAGGAGATACAATGTAATTTGGTATCTTGGATGTGATCCTGGAATAGAAAAAGAGCATTAGATAAAAACCTAAGGAAGTCTGAATATACTATATCCTAAAGGAAATCAACGTTGAATATTCATTCAAAGATTGATGGTAAAGTTGAAGCTCCAGTGCTTTGGCCATCTGATGTGAAGAGCCAACTTATTGGAAAAGACCCTGATGCTGGAAAGGATTGAGAGCAAGATGAGAAGGGGCAACAGAGGATTAGATGGTTGGGTGGCATCACTGACTCAGTGAACATGAATTTGAACAAGCTCCAGAAGATAGTGAAGGACAGGGAAGCCTGGAATGCTGCAGTCCATGGGATCACAAAGAGTTGGACATGACTTAGCAACTGAACAACAGCAACAATAATGTCTCAGTATTGGTTTATCAATTATAACAAACATAACTACCCTAATGTTAAGTGTTTATAGAGGAAGCTGGGTCTGGGGTGGGTGTGTGAGAACTCTCTGTATTATTATTTTTTCAATCTTTTTTTTTTTGGTAAATTTGAAACTACTAAAAAAAACTTAAAAAAAAAAAACATATTCTCTACCAAGTAGGTTTGGGGAGATCTTGTATTAGACCTTATAGGTGAACAAGTGTTCTGGGATAGACACTACATACTTTGATGGCCCCAGAACACTGTGTATGCAGCACAGTGACTTTTTAATGGTTCTTTCTTTAGAAGATTAGCTTTGTGGATGAAATACCCATAATCTAAATAGTGCATATGAAAACAATGTGCTTATGTGTAATTTGTTTTTAAATAGTTTTTTTCTAATTGCAAAGGTAATATATATTTATCTTAGAAAATATGAAAAATGTAAAGAAGCTCAAACTGCATTAAAGATATTTGATATCTTCAAGAGCTGCAGCTCTTTCCATGGGTGATTGCCCACTGAAGTAGCTGCTCCATGAGTCTTTTCTCAAAGGTTGGGGCTGATAGGCCCTCCAGCAGAGAAGGTCCCAGTGCCCTCTGTCCTCTTACCTTGCTCTCATTGTCACACTCCCAGATCAGGGGGAAATTGCTCATTAAATTATCTGCAGTTAATTTCACTCCAGAGCTGAGAAGGTCAGGAATTAACAACAGGATTGGGCTTTGCCCTGTCTAGCAAGTAGAATGTGTGAAAATTATAGTAAGTCAATTATTATCACACATTGTGCTAGAGCCCTATGCTTATTTGGCTACTTTTTTAAAAAGGTAGTCTTTCTCATTCAGAGTTCTTGTAGGAGAACCAGAGAGTATATTGAGAGATTCAAATAGGGTTATGGATAGGAAAGGAGCTTTAAAACAATTCAATGTGAAGGATGCATTCCTTTCTATTTTCTTATTTTTACTACCTCTATCAGGAATCTTGTGATAAGAATCAGATAGTATATAGTTTAGGCTTTGAGAGTCCTGTGTTGTTTGTTATAACTATTCAGTTTGTGGCACGAGATCACTCATAGACAATACAAATGAACATGGCAGGTTTCCAGTTAAAGTTTATTGATAAAAACGGATGATGGGCCGGATTTCGACAGAGGGTCATAGTTTGCGTGGTCCTGATGGGCACACTTAGGGCCTAATCTATACCCAGCTTTGTGTGCTCTTCTGGACAAATGGGGTTTGGTGGCTGTAACCCATGGGGTGATGCCTGA
This sequence comes from Neotragus pygmaeus, assembly GCA_006410875.1. Classification (NCBI taxonomy): domain Eukaryota; kingdom Metazoa; phylum Chordata; class Mammalia; order Artiodactyla; family Bovidae; genus Neotragus; species Neotragus pygmaeus. The sequence continues at coordinate 110,111 of SJYV01027770.1, forward strand.
TGTGGTGAATGGGCTCAGATATTGCATGGACATGGAGATGGGGAATGTCATTATCACTCAAGTGACTAGGGAAACAAACCCTGAGCCTCAAGACCGCTCTGTAAGAGGATATCTTTGTGATGTAGCTGTCAGGAACACAAGACTCCAGCTCTTCCCAAAGCCTGACTTTCCTCTTGGGATCTCTTCCAACTCCCACTGCTGTCACCATGCTTTCCATCTTCTTTTTAGCATTCCAGCCCACTGTGGACAACTGATCCTTCTGTTTGTTTTCTCACAATACCTGCAAGATATAGCTGGGACAGTCAGAAGACTTCTCTAGAGGCTGGGGGTGGGGGTAACAAGGGAGAAACATACTACAGAGAGCACTCTGAGATCTGGACCCTACAGCGTGCCTAATTGGTGCTTAGCCATGGGCATTTCTGCACAGTTCTAACCTGGGGGCTCCAGAGAAAGAAATCCAGGAAATGCTTCCTCTGCTTTTATTTGTTTTGAAATTGTCATTCTGACATAATGGTAAGGGGAGTGATGGCTGCAGTGATGAGGGAGATTAGGCAAGAATCATCAGATGTGTATATATACACCCAAACCTCCCCAGTTAACCTCATCATGTCTGCTTTTCACCCCATGAGGTCCTAGCACTGAGGCCCTCAGGAAGCAGATGCCAAGGTAGGAATAATCTGAAACAGGCCTTGACTTATTATTACTTGGGATGGGGTGAGTGGCATAGAAACATGTATATGTATTTATTTGCTGATTTATTTTTAGGGATGAATAACCTTTTAATATGATGGTAAGTGTTTGCTACTTACTGTTTGACAAAGATATCTGAAGTTCTTTTATTTTTTTCTTCTGTACCATCTGCTTCAAAATTTTAGACCCATTACAAGCATTATCAAAAAAAAGAAATAAAAAAAAGGAAAAAAAATTCTAGATCTTTAGAGACCCTGTATGGTGACTTACAGGTTTGATTCCCTTTGTGATAGCGATTTTAAATGTTGCCTGTTTATATGGTCATGCAAATCTTTGTCCTGTTTTGAACTTTAGAATTTATTTTAAAGATCATGTTATATCTATCCTCTCTTGCCTTGTATGTTTCTAAGCTTTTCTTACCCTAAAATACTTGCTAAAAACTATTTTAATCAAAACCTTCTCTTGGAAGAGTAATCTAAAAGGATTTCTACCAGATTCTCTTTTCATTGCCTGTATTGACTGGGGATAGCCTTCCCCTTTTCCAAAGTTTCTTTAAAACCGACCTGTTTTAAAGGTATAAGCAAGAGGTACTGGGAATTGAGGTCCCCATGTTATAAGGTGTCCCCCAAGATTCCAAACATTGTGACTCAGTGTTCAAGAGAGAAGAAATTAGTGCCAGCCAGCCATGGCTCAGAATGTGAACACAGCAACATTAATTGCAAGATAAAGTTGTGGTTTGGCATTTTTAAACCTCATAAACTTTTTGTCAGATAAAAACCAAAGATGAAGAAAAACACTGAGATCATGTCAGCATGTGCTTCCTCTGCTTTATAATTCATGCTGTGCTCTTGTTGAAAGTAGAGTTAAATCAATGCAATGCATCCAGCAAGCAGATGTTCCTCTAATGATACAGTCATTGGGAATGAATTCAAGTTTTATTTTGACTGAAGAGGGAGGGAGTTCCTGGGAAAAGTCTGCTCTCCTAGGATGTCAGCGTTGTGTGTGAGGGATGAAATCTGCTAGGAGATCTGAGAGGCTCTGGCATTGGGACATTTTGCTATTTAAACAGATGTCTAAAGCTTCATAAGTATGATTGAGGTCCTCTGTCTATTTGTTAAAAAGAAAGGTTGGATCATGGCATATGATTCAGTAGGAGAAATATGAGAAAATTTTTTCTTGCCTGCTGTAAAGTTAAAAAAGATATTTGACTTTAAGGATATTCAGTAAGAAGGGGCATTCTAAATACTGATGTTTTAAAGGAAATTATGTTTGTGTTGTCTTATTACTAGAGGTGAAATCTAGCCTAGACTAGAAAGAGGTGAAACCAGACACAGAATGTAGGGCTCCTAACTGCCATGTAAGGTCGTTTGCACTATTCTCTGTGGACTCTTGAACCGAGAGTTTCATGTGGACATGAAAAACTATAAGTTCTTGTTGGAGATCCAAATATGTTTTAATTCACTGCTGGGTCTCATTGCTTTATTTACATAAAAGAAGGAAATGATCAACTTGGGCATCAAAATGTAAACAAGCTTCCCATCCATCATTTTGTGAAGTTAAAACTACATTTTAAGCAATATGAGTAAACATAAAATTTGCTATATTACATAATCCAATTCCACTGTATTAAAAAAATTTAACTTTTTATTTTGAGGTAATTGTAGATACATGTGTACTTATAGAGAGAATGCCATAAAAAAAGAGAATTCCAGAAAAACTTCTACTCTGCTTTATTGATTATGCCTGAGCTTTTGACTATGTGGATCACAACAAACTGTGGAAAATTACCTGCCTCCTGAGAAATCTGTATGCAGGTCAAGAAGCAACAGTTAGAACTGGATATGGAACAACAGACTGGTTCCAAATCAGGAAAGATATGCAGATGACACCACCCTTACTGCGGAAAGTGAAGAGGAACTAAGGAGCTTCTTGATCAAAGTGAAAGAAGAAAGTGAAAAAGCTGGCTTAAAGCTCAACGTTCAGAAAACTAAGATCATGGCATCTGGTCCCATCATTTCATGGTGAATAGGTGGGGAAACAGTGGAAATAGTGACAGACTTTATTTTCTTGGTCTCCAAAGTCACTGCAGATGGTGACTTTGAAATAAAAGATGCTTGCTCCTTGGAAAAGTATGCTCAACCTAGACAGCATATTAAAAAGCAGAGACATTATTTTTGCTGACAAAGGTACATCTAGTCAAAGCTTATTTTTCCAGTAGCCATGTATGGATGTGAGAGTTAGACTATAAAGAAAGCTGAGTGCCGAAGAATTGATGCTTTTGAACTGTGGTGTTGGAGAAGACTCTTGAGAGTCCCTTGGACTGCAAGGAGATCAAACCAGTCAATAGTAAAGGAAATCAGTCCTGAATATTCTTTGGAAGGACTGATGCTGAAGCTGAAGCTCCAATACTTTGGCCACCTGATGCGAAGAACTGACTCCTTGGAGAAGACCTTGATGCTGGGAAAGAGTGAAGGCAGGAGGAGAAGGGGGTGACAGAGGATGAGATGGTTGGCATCACCGACTTGATGGACATGAGTTTGATCAAGTTCTGGGAGTTGGTGATGGACAGAGAAGCCTGGCATGCCGCAGTCCATGGGGTTGCAAAGAGTTAGACACAGCTGAGCAACTGAACTGGACTGAACTGAACTGATATACTCATAGGAAATATCATAGAGAGGCCATATACCCATCACTCAGCTTTTCCCCATGGTAACATCTTGCATAATTTATTGTACAATATCATAACCAGGAAATGAACATTGATAGGCACTATTGACCTTATTCAGATTTCAGGAGTGTTACATGTACTCGTGTGTGTGTGTGTGTGTGTGTGTGTGTGTGTGTGTGTATTCAGGTCCATGCAGTTTATCGCTTGTGTATAATGGTGGGACTGTCACCACATCCAGCATAGAGAACAGGCCCATCACGAGGAGCCTTTGTGCTACTCTTTTACGACCACAGCCGCTCTGCTTCCTGCCCTCCTCCATAACTCAGGTTACCACTAATCTGTTCTGTATCTCTATAATCTTATTATTTTGAGAATACTATATAGACTCCTACAGTATATAAGTTTTTGAGATTTTTTTTTTTCAGTTATCATAAGTCTCTTGAGATCCTTTCAGGTTTTTACCTGTATCAGCAGTCATTCCTTTTTATTGCTGAGTATTATTCCATCAGATGGATATACTACCACTTGTTAATTTTCTGGTTGAAAAGCATTTGGATTGCTTCCACTTTGGCAATATTATGAGTAAAGTTTTTATGGCTATTTGTGTACACATTTTTGTGTGACTATAGCTTTTTATTACTCTGAGATAAATGCCTAATAATAGCTGCTGGATCACATGGTAAGTGCCCAAGGATAGCTGCTGGATCATACGGTAAGCACATGCTACTTTTTGTAAAAAATTGCTCTCCTCTTCTCCAGAGAGGCTGTACTATTTTACATTCTTACCAGCAGTGTATGAGTGATCCACACCCTCCACATTCTCATCAGCATTTGGGGTTATCACTAGTTTTTACTTTAGCTATTTTGGGAGGTGTGTAATGATAGCTCATTAGGGTTTTAATTTGCATTTTCCTAGCAGCTAATGGGACTGAACATTGTTTCGTGTGCTTATTTGCCATCTGTTTATCCTCTTCAGTGAAATGTCTGTTCATGTCTTTTGTCCATTTTCTAGATGTTTATTTCTGTTTTTTTTTTAAACCAAGTTGTAAGTGTTCTTTATGTATTCTAGATACAAGTCCTTCAAGTCCTTTGTCAAATATGTGGTTTGCAGATATTTTCTTCCAGTTTATAGCTTATCTTTTCATCTTCTTCATAGGATATTTCATAGAGCAGAAGTTTTTTTTTTCTTTGCTTTCGATGAAGTTTTTTTTCAATTTTTAAATCAATTTTTCCTCTTCTGGATATGTTTTGATGTCACACTTTATTTTTATCCCTGTCTTTTTTCTTGAGTTACATGTATTTACAGCTAAAAGGAAAACTTTGAGTAAGGCATTATTGTGAGTTACCTGTGTTCCCATACTTTCAGCAATTTATGCATGTTGGGTAGATTTAGATTATTTGCTTTGTAGCAGCTGAGCAGTGCAGGTGATGACTGGATTCTGGAAAGTACAAACTACATTTATTAAGACATTTTCCTCCTTGTTCTCACAACTATATTCTTTCTCAGGCTTTTTAGCAGTCCTGGTTTGGGGGATTGTACTAGTTGGTCTGTGCTCCAAGGTACAAACCTAGGAGATGTACAAAGGCTGTTTTATTTTGTTGTAAGGAGTCTCCGTAGCATAGGGGAAAGTGCATGCATAGAATTACCTGCCCAAAGGCAGTCATGCCCAAACTTGAATCTTCCAAGCCATGTGGTCTCTCCATGCTTTCTTTTTCTCACCAGGAAAGTGGGGATAACAATCTTCACTACTTCATAAAGTTGCTGTGAGAAGAAAAGGAAGTAGTAATGTATGCAAGGCATATTACAGAGGATCTGATATGCAAATGTGCTGAATAAATTACCTGTTATGACATACCCTTTCCTTTCTGCATGCATTCATGTTCAGATTATTTCCACCTGAAGTGAAAAATTTCAAAGTTCCATAGCTGCTACCAGTCGTTTATCAAGGAGAACATGGAGATCTAAAGGAAAAAGCTCCACCTGTATTTGGTCCCTTAAGGAGGAGATGAACAAATGAATTTACACATGGGAGAGGAGTGAATCTCCTTTGCTTATTTACAGAAGAGATGTTATCCAGTAACTACCTCTTCCTTTGCAATTGTTTAGCAGAATATATATCCCTAACAAGTATGTACCCCTCAAAAACAAATCTGAGATAAGACTTGAAGTTTATTTGGAATATGATAAAAGAAAACACTTTGGAGGATTAGGCAAATGAAAGAAGATGGAAGGGTAGCCCTAAAAGGATGTGTTATCAACAGAATACCACCCAAGGCAGTAGGAGTTTAATTCCTCGGAGAAGTCTGTGAGCTAGTGGAGACGCTGGGACTCAGAGTTATCTCACTGGAGGAAGGAGGGATATGGGTATTTGTCTGCCAGCTCCCCTTGGTTTTGGAGGATGGGTGCTGCAGGTGGGTTGGTTAATTCCCTGGCGTGTCCCACATCTCTGCAGAGTAGAAAAAGCCCTCAGGCAGGGTGCTGACAGTTGAGTGAAAGAAATGGCTGATTCACGTCAATATATGGCAAAACCCACCACAATACTGTAATTAGCCTCCAATTAGAATAAATAAATTAAAAAAAAAGAAATGATGTCAAGGGGGTGCAGCAAGGCCTTGATGGTTTCTGCTACAGTCAGTTCTTGGCCTCTCAGGTGTCCCATTTTAACTTTATTTCATACTGTTTCTTCAAGTTTGAGGCCGGTCACTAGGAGTCAGTGGACAAGCTATGGTCCCTGCTGTTGCCCTTGGTTTCCAGGACATAACTGCTATTTATCATCTCCTCTCTTCATCATGCCCTCTAGATCTCCCTTAGCCAGCACTTAAGAACATGGAGGTTGCTTACAGAGCTGGGGAACCCACACCTTCATTTCCTATGGGCCCCTGGCTAGAGTCTTAGTGATTCAGTAGTTAAAACATCTTGTTTACACTTCCTGGACAGCATGGACATATCAAATATCAAGAGGGACTTTGATGAATTCTCTGGGTTCTAGACCTGTTCTTTCATGCCCCATTATGTAGCAGCAACCCCAGCTACTTATAATTATCAGAGACAGTGAACTCTGGCGATGTAGACACTCTTTTCTTGACCTGCTCAGGAAAAGAGAGTTTGGTGGAACCTTTACTGTTTCTTCTGGTAGAAGCCTTCCCATCACCACTGGCCCATCCACATTCTTACTCGCNGTCCCTTTCTCCTCCAGTTCAGTTCAGCTCAGTTGCTCAGTCATGTGTGACTCTTTGCAACCCCATGGACTGCAGCACACGAGGCTTCCCTGTCCATCACCAACTCCTGAAGCTTCTCAAACTCATGTCCATCAAGTCAGTGATGCCATCCAACCATCTCATCTTCTGGCGTCCCCTTCTCCTCCTGCCTTCAATCTTTCCCAGCATCAGAGTCTTTTCCAATGAGTCAGTTCTTCGTATCAGGTGGCCAAAGTGTTGGAGCTTCAGCTTCAGCATCAGTCCTTCCAACGAATATTCAGGCTTGATTTCCTTTAAGATTGACTGGTTTGATTTTGCCATCCAAGGGACTCTCAAGAGTCTTCTCCAGCACCACAGTTCAAAAGCATCGCTTCTTCAGTGCCCCGTCTTCTTTATATATATTTATATTTTTAGACATATATATATTTGTTCTTTAATTGCTAAGTCTGACTCTTTTGGGACCCCATGGACTGTAACCTACCAAGCTCCTCTGTCCATAGAATTTCCCAGGCAAGAATACTGGAGTGAGTTGCCATTTCCTTCTCCAGGGATCTTCCCAACCCAGCATCAAATCTTTATCTCCCGAATTACCACTGAGCCATCAGGAAAGCCTATATATATATACGCACATTTTGGTTGTTTCCATGTCTTGGCTCTTGTAAAGAGCGCTGTAATGAGCATTAGGGGGCATGTATATTTTCGAATCGTGTTTTTCTCCAGATATATGCCCAGGAGAGGGATCATGGAATCATATGATAGCTTTATTTTCAGCTTTTTAAGAAAACCTCATATTGTTCTCCATAATGGCTCTACCAGTTTACATTCCCACCGATAGTGTAGTACACCATACCCTCTTCAGCATTTATTATCTTTTGGTGATAATGATAGATAACAAAATATAGATTTGGTGATAAATGGCCATTCTAACCAGTGTGAGGTTATACCTCATTGTAGTTTTGGTCTGCACTTCTCTGATAATTAGTAATGTTGAGCATCTTTTCATGTGGTGACATTCAGGTGAGAACTCTGACCTCCAGAACTATAATATATAAAATTCTGGGGGGCGTGGTTTGCTGTTGCTGTTTTATTTCTTTTTGGGTATGCGGGATCTTTTTGCACGTGGGCTTTTCTCTAGCTGCAGGGAGTGGTGGCTTCTCTCTAGCTGAGGTGCTCAGGCTCCTCACTGCCGTGGCTTCTCTTGTTTTGGAGCACAGGTTCTAGGCACGCGGGCTTCTGTAGCTGCAGCTCCTGGGCTCCAGAGCACAGGCTCAGTAGTTACCATGCACGGGCTTAGCTGCCCTGGAGCATGTGGGTTCTTTCCAGACCAGGGATAGAGCCCACGTCTCCTGCATTGGCACACAGATTCTTCACCACTGAGCCACGAGGGAAGACCAATTCTGTTGTTCTAAGACACTAAATTTGTGGCAACTTGTTATAATAGCTACAGATAACTGGCATTCATGCCTATCAAGTCCAGCCCATCTCTCATCCCTACCCTGGCCTGCTGCTACCCATTATCTCCTGCTTTCTGCTTCCTGTGTACATATATCATTAACAAAAAACACATATATATTTATTCAAAATTTTCTTTCTTTCTTATACAGAGTTTCCATACTATATACAAACTCTTTGCACCTAGGCTGTTTTTTTCTCTTTTTTTACTGAACAACATACATTCTTGCTCTTTGTTAGCACTTGCACAAGCCTCCATAGTGAGGATGCTCTATAACTCATTCAACCAGTCCTTAAATGATCAACATTTAGGTGGATTCCAATCTCTGCTAATAAAAATGGAATTTTATAAAGAATGACTTTATGAATATGGTCTCTAATAATCAAGGTGTGTTATCATACTAGATTTCTAGAAGTGTTTCCCTACTGTAAAAGTATGTATTGTTTTGCTTGCTAAAATACTTCAGTTGCGTTGGACTCTTTGTGACCCCATGGACTCCGCTGTCCATGGATTTCTCAGGCAAGAATACTGGAGTGGGTTTCCATGCCCTCCTTCCTCCAGGGGATCTTCCTGACCCAAGGATCGAACCCGGGCCTCCTGCACTGTCAGGCATGTTCTTTGCCACGAGCACCCCTTGGGAAGCCCGTGTTCTTTTGTAAATATTGTCAAGTCCCCTCCATAGAAGTCATACCACTTTTCCCTGCAACAAGCAATACATGAGAATCCCTACTTCTTCACAATCTCTCCAAAAGCATGAGCTGTCAAACATTTGCATTTTTGCCGATCTGATGGTTGGAAATAGTTTTTAGCGTAGTTTTTAATTTTCATTGTCCTTATGAGCGACAGTAAGACACTCATATAGGCCATACATGTCCAAGCATTTCAGGTTTTCTCTACAGAAAAGATCTAAGGGTGCTTTCTAGTTAAACAAGATTGAATAAAAGGTTGAGACGTGTTGGTTGTGCATAACTGGTACCGGGAGAGTAGCGGTCTGATAAGTTTGATGGAGTAAGTAAGGCTTGAATAGAATGAGAGTTTCCCCCAGCCACGGGTCACCACCGTCACTGGCTAAGGGTTCATAGGCAGGTCTTACAAGCTGCCTGTGTTCTATCACGGGTCCATGTAATAAAATGCTGTATCCCTGAATGTGTGTAAGTTGAGTTTATTTTTCCACTGTATTATTAGGTAATCCATATGAACCGTTTCAAACTTATTTCATCATCTGATCACAATTAGCCTTCTGCCCTGCTTGGGGGATAGTATGCCTGCTCTTTGTGGGGAAAAGGTATGGGCAGATGACATTTCAGGTCCTTCACTGCAAGATTTCAGCCACCAGGTGGCACTAAAGGGTTGAATTTATTCAAATCAACCTTTTGCACAGTCTGTCAAGACTGCAACTAATTTGCCTCTGAATTATTTATGACAATGTAGTTACAGCTACTCTATTAGCTTCCTATCACTACTGTAACAAACTGCTACAAATATGTATTGGCTTAAAACAACACAACATATTATCTTGCAGTTCTGCTGGTCAGAAGACCAAAGTGGGTCTTGCTGCTTTAAAAGCAAGGTATTGACAGAACTGCATTCCTTCTAGAAGTTCTAGGGGAGAACTCTTTTTTGGCCTTTCCCAGCTTTTAGAGGCTGCCTGTATCTTTTTACCAGTAATGTCACTTCCCCCGTAGATCGCTTTGTACGATCTCAGTTTCACCAGACAGAGGGCCCTGACCACTAGTCCTCCACGAAATGTACATTGGATTGTGGGATTAAGTGACTAAAGTAGTTCAAGAATGGAACTTATCTTCTGCATACATCATTACTCTGAAAACTCTTGTTATCCAGGTAGAGTTCTGCCATCAGCTTCCAGATCCAGTTTTAACTTCTATTCCTTGCTCTGAAACCCTGTCCCTTTTCCTATCTTGGGACCTGGCCAATCCACTAGAAGCGCATTGACTCTTGCTCTTGAGTCTAATGAAAGTACTAGATCCTCAATTTCCCTTCTTTATTAGTGAGTCCACACCACCACCCCGCTTGCTGCAGGGTCAAAAGCTCTGCCACAGGAAAAGCAAAGCACACACGCCCCATCCCCAGACAGGTGGAAGGATGGGGAAGGGAACTAACATTTCTCAGGCATCTCCCATGGGGGCAGCGACATTCAACGACATCCTCTTCTTTGCTCTCCACAATAGGATAAAGCATGTTTCACAGGACCATTTCATAGATGACCAAAGTAGGAAACTCCTAGGGCCTAAATAGCCTCCCCAAGTCACTCATTAGAAGGTGGAAAGGATGGACTCCCCCTGTGGCTCAGTGGTTAAGAATCCACCTGCCAATGCAGGAGGAATGGGTTCAATCCCTGATCTAGGAAGAGCTCACGTGTCGTGAAGCAACTAAGCCCGTGCACCACATGTGCTGAGCCTGGGCTCCAGAGCCCGTGCTCTGCAACAGGAGAAGCCACTGCGGTGAGAAGCCCGTGGGCCAAAACCAACAGGGTAACCCCCACTCACCACGGCTAGAGACAAGCGCTTGCAGAAGTGAAGACCTGGCACAGCCAAAAGTCAATACAATTACAAACTTAAATCTTCTACAATTAAAAAGAAGAAGGAGGTGGTAAGGTAAAAATTGAAACACATATCTGTCTTCAAATCCTGTTTTCTGGCCCACACGGCTTATGTATAAAGGACATCACTGAATCAAGTCTGAATCTATGCTGCCCCCTCCCCAAATTCTCCAGGCCCAAAGGCTGAGGAGTTTGTGGTCTTCACCTCCTGAGTTTCACAGCCCATTCTTGTGTCTGAACAAAGGTTCTACCCACTGTCTTAAAATGTCTTCTGTCTACACTTGATTGTTTCCTGTTGAATAAGTTTCAGCATTCTTCATTTGTTTTATCAGCTGAAAGCTTCTCTTTGCTGTCTCATCATATCCTGTGCTGAGGGCTCTTAAATCTTAACAGAAGACTGAAGAGGAAATTGTGGGAAAGCAGGATGTGCTTCCTTCTCTGTTGCTTCTTTAAGTGATGTTGCTTTCTGACTGACTGCTTCCCAGAGATCTTGTAACTCTTTGAAAGCCAATGCCCCTCTCCCTGAGCAGTTGTTAGCTCTCGAAGACTTGGGCTGGGAAACCAAACACTAAGTGAAAGCCACACCTGCAGTTTGCAATGCAAACTTTTAGCCACACCTCTTTAAGCAATGAATGGGATGTGGTAAGGTGGAAAGAGATGATAAAGTATCACCAAACCACCTAACAAGGGTGAAAAGTCTATTTCTCAATGGAGGCATTGAGTTATGTCCAAAGATGAGAATTACCAGGAGGAGAAAAATTCCAAGGAGAAAATTAATCTTCAAACTGAGTCACTCGGGTCTAAGATATCTCTGCCTAAGGTTCACTCCTGGATGCTAGAGTCAGAAAACAAGATACTAATACTTTCAAGAAGGTGGGTATTTCACTTCTGAATGCAGGAGATATTGTATGTTCTATTTTGTAATATGATTGTTTTAAATAAAGAGACAAAAAAGAAAATAAAAATTTTCATTTTTATTTCTAAAATAACACCCCAAATCGTTTTACATATATACAGTGGTTTAAACAGACACACACACAGACACACATACATGCACACACAAATAATAATAACCACAAGAATTTTTTTATGCTTCACAAATGAAGAAAGTAAGTTCCCAGGGGCAAAATTATTTTACTCAAGGTCTAAGACAGAGCAAAATAGCAAGCACATTGAAAAGTCCTCTTGAGAATTGCCTGGTGGTCGTGTGGTTAGGATTCCACAATTTCACTGCTGAGGGCCCAGGTTTGAATCCTGCTCAGGGCACTAAGATCCTACAAGCTGCACAATGCAGCTCCCCAAAAAAGTCCTTTATTATTATTATTATTATCGTTCCCTATCTTTAGGAAACCTAGCATGCTTTAACTGTCTCCAAAGTAAATATGTTTCCTGCCACCCCATTCCCCCAACCGCCATGCCTATCCCAACCTGCCCCAGACCTGGATCCAGATCCTGACCTCCCAAAGTGCCAGGATCCATGCAGAGACATGGGAGGCTGAGCCAAGGAACCGCAGAGCAAGTCCTTGGGGGTGAAAGAGGATTAAGTCTTAATCTTGCCAATGCTGACCAACAAGCTAGGCTTCTTTCTGCAGGTCATGGGTAGATCAAAGAGCTCATAAATCCACATCCTTAAAGCCCAGTCACCAAATGCTCTCCTCAATTTTTCCTCGGCAAACCTTCTTACTGAGAGTTCAGGCGTCATTTCTGGCAAGAAGAGAAAGTCTTCCAAAAAAACATGACTGCCCCTCTACATTCCAGCCTGCCTTCCAGCCTCCTGCAGGAGTTCAACTCTCCAGCCAGGACCCAGGACTTCCATGAAGCATGGAGCAACCTAGGCAAAATGATTGACATGCTGGTTAAGTCAGAATAATAGCTGGCATATATGGACAACTTGCCTCCCAGGTGGCTCAGTGGTAAAAAAAAAAAAACCTCTCCCTGCCAAGGCAGGAGACACAGGTTCGATCCCTAGGTCAGGAAGATTTCCCTGGACAATGAAATGGCAACCCACTCCGGTGTTCTTGCCTGGGAATTCCCATGGACAGAGGAACCTGGAAGGCTAAGTTCCATGGGATCACAAAAGAGGTGGATACAACAACTAAATAAAAAAACTGCCAAACCCGATAACTTAATTTGAACCAGGTATTATTAGTCTAGGAATCTTGAATGTGTTGGCTCATTGAGTCCCAACACCTGAGAGGTATTTCCTATTAGCTTCATTTTACAGATGAGGAAATGGAGACACAAAAACAGTGAGCAATTTCTTCAAGGTCACACAGTAGGAAGGCTTAACTCCCAGCTTTATTTTTCTGTGCCTTGTGCCTTCTCCATGCCACTCCCACGTGCCTACATTTTCAAGGCCCCCTCTCGCCCTTCTGCTAAGTAAGCTTGATCTCTAGAATGACTCAGTGCTCTGAATTTGCAACTTCCTAGGAAAACCTTGGTGCTTCTCTCCGGGTATCTGTTTTATCCTTCCCGTTTCTCACTTAGAATAAAGAGGGTTTTTTTTTAAGTGAGTTTAACCACGAATATGTGGCAGAGATTTCAGAAGGACGGAGGAGCCATCCTAGTGACTCTGAAATCACAGTAGGTTAATAACAAGCTCTACTGGGTCCTTTTGGAGAAGGCAATGGCACTCACTCCAGTACTCTTGCCTGGAAAATCCCATGGACGGAGGAGCCTGCTGCTGAAGTCCATGAGATCGCTGAGAGTCGGACACGACTTGAGCGACTTCACTTTCACTTTACACTTTTATGCACTGGCGAAGGAAATGGCAACCCACTCCAGTGTTCTTGCCTGGAGAATCCCAGGGATGGGGGAGCCTGGTGGGCTGCCGTCTGTGGGGTCGCACAGAGTCGGACACGACTGAAGCGACTTAGCAGCAGCAGCAGCAGCACTGGGTCCTATTAAAGGCAGACCCTCCGTATGAACAGCAGAGGGCGCTGTGCAGCGTTGGCCGCGTGTTAAAAATGCCCTTCCCTTTCCTTCCCTGCTTCCCAGGACGGGGCCCCCCAGGTAGGATGTGGGGAAAACTGCCCGGTTTTCACACGGCTGCTGTCCTTCCACAGTCCCCGGACCTCTCCGTACACGTGTCCAGACCTTGTTCCTAATAACAGTCCCACCTGAGGTTCCTGGGATATGTGGTGTTTCTACAATGGAGGGCCCCGTATCTCACCTCTGGCCCCTTTTCTGACCCAAGACCCCTTAAGTTTAAGATTTTGTGTCCTGGTTTAAAATCTGAAAAACTGCCTTTGCGTTATGATTAACCCCAGCCTCGACCACGACCCAGCCCTGTGCTCCCCAATTGCCTGTGTCTTGAGCTGTGATTCTGTTCTCAGCCCCCTGACGGGAGACCTGCTTTCTTCGGCTGAAAGACCTTCCCAGGGCTGCCAGCCCTCCATTCTAGACTTGGGAGGATCCCTGGTTATGAACTTCCCATCCTATCCTCTGAGCCTGTTCTGCCTCCAGCTTGGTGCCAGCTGCTGCTTCTGAGCTCTTTCTGATTCTTTCTGGGTCCAGATGTAAAAGGCAGAGAGACTGCAATTACTGGGAGAATTCAATAGGCCCAGGGTCACCCACCGAAGATGTGCTGAAAGAATGCAATCCTCATCTACCCCCCACTTCACAGGTTCAGAAATAGAGGTTGAAAGCTGAAGAATGAGGTGGTCAGCGTTTCTTTGGGGAAAGTTGTTGGTGTGTTTCCACCTCCTTCCTCCATTTCCTCCTGATACTGGCCAAACATTGAACATTCTATTGAGGGGTGCAGTCCCTGACCTTGTCTTCTACTGGTTGTCCCCAACTATTGATACAGTCAGCCAGATATGCTGAGCTAGCTAAAGTGGAGACTTCATCTACACCTCTCTTCTCTAGGATGATTAGAGATCATCTCCCCAGGTGGCCCAGCCTCCTCCACCCAAGATAGTCTAATACAGGGGTCCTCAACCTCTGACATCTAATGTCTGATGATCTGAGGTGGAGCTGATGTAATAACAATACAATAAAGTACTCAATAAATGTAAAGCTCTTGAATCATCCCGAAACCATCACCACCCCTGGTCCGTAGAAAAAATTGTCTTCCACGAAACCAGCCCCTGGTGCCAAAAAGATGGGCAAATGCTGGTCTAAGAAGCTTCCTCAAACAGATCAAATTAGAACCTTGATAGAAAGACTGGTAAAGAATCGGTAGTAAAGAATCCACTGCTAATGCAGGAGACGTGAGTTCCCTGGTTCAGGAAGATCCCCTGGAGAAGGACATGGCAACCCACCCCAGTATTCTTGCCTGGGACATCACATGGTCATCTGAACTACCTTTCCTTACTGACTAATCAAGAAATTCTAAAGCAATGTCCCACCAGGGAAGATCCCTATGGACTAGGAAATGGACAGAAGTTGGGGGCGTTAGCTCTTCAAAGTTCTACTGAATCCTCCCCTTTAAAGTTCTCAAATTAAAATTCAAACATGAAGGCGATTAACTAAGGGTAATACACCAGTGTTTTCGCCTCTGTTTTCATAGCACCCCGTACTTGGCAGTCAATGTGTATGAAAGAGCCCTTCCCTATTCTGGGGACCATGTGCCAATGTCCACAGCAGCATGACACCAGGTTTGTGTAATCTCTAATCCAGGAGGGCCCTTAAAGTTTCTTCCAACTCAGAGAGTCTTTCATTCCATGAGATTGTTTCAGCCCCTTCCTTTGCCCCATTGCTCAATAGATGGGCCATGATTCAGAAAGGAAAGGAATGTTAAAGAGGTTGTGCCTGCTGCTGGGTGGTGTTAAAAAAAAAAATCTAAGACTCCTGGGCATCCACGCAGAAAGCCAGGACACCTCTCCAAGGCAAAAGTACAGCAAGTTCGATCCCCCTGCCCACATTCTGCTCTTAACTCTCAGGGTGCAGGCTGCCACTGCGAGACTTATCCTCCCCTGCACCACTGACTAATATCTGTTTTCCCCTGATTTCACCTGTGTAGAAATAAGTCTCAGAGGGTGGCTGTGAGTAGGCAGCTGATTTGTGCAACTCCACCCTCATCCCTTTAGGAATGATTCTAAATACCAACTTCTTTAGGGAGAGATTGCTTGTTTCTTTGTGCTTCCAATCAATTAAGACTTCCTTCTCAACAATGGGGCTACTGTAAGTGTCAACACTCACTGGTAAAATGGAATGAAGGTGTGTGTAATCACTGCAGAGGGTGACTGCAGCCATCAAATTAAAAGACGCTTACCCCGTGGAAGAAAAGTTATGACCAGCCTAGACAGCATATTAAAAAGCAGAGACATTGCTTTGTCAACAAAGGTCTGTCTAGGCAAGGCTATGGTTTTTCCAGTAGTCATGTATGGATGTGAGAGTTGAACTATAAAGAAAGCTGAGCACCAAAGAATTGATGCTTTTGAACTGTGGCATTGGAGAAAACTCTGGAGAGTCCCTTGGACTGCAAAGAGATCCAACCAGTCCATCCTAAAGGAGATCAGTCCTGGGTGTTCATTGGAAGGACTGATGTTGAAGCTGAAACTCCAATACTTTGGCCACCTGATGCAAAGAGCTGACTCATTTGAAAAGACCCTGATGCTGGGAAAGATTGAGGGCAGGAGGAGAAGAGGACAACACAGAATGAGATGGGTGGATGGCATCACTGACTCAATGGACATGGGTTTAGGTGAACTCCAGCAGTTGGTGATGAACAGGGAGGCCTGGTGTGCTGCGGTACATGGGGTCACAGAGAGTCGGACATGACTGAGTGAGTGGACTGAACTGAACTGAACTGAAACAGCAAAAAATATCCTGTATCAGAATGGAGATGATTACTGCATCCTCTCACTGAAGACAGGAAAAAAAAAAAGATGTGTTCTTAAGATTTGATCAAGATTTGAGCTGACCTGGGTTTTAAAGATATGTGTATTTTCATTTATGTGCTCGGCAATAAAGACGTTTCCATTCTCTGAAAGACATCCCCAGTTCCCTTCCGGAAGCTTCTCCTTGACTTTTTAATACTCACGTCTTATCCTCAACGATTCATTAATTTAGATCCATAGGTTGGGCTTAACGATGCATTCTAAATAGGGGGAAAAATAACACTGATGTCAATGAAGAATGGCATTGACTGGAATGCACATAGATTTATGTTAATGCTTATGCCTGACGAAGATAAACATGTAACAATGGAAATACGAAGTATCAAAGTTTACACAGATACCCTGAATTAAATTGTCATATTTTACTGAATCTCACATTGTAAGCAACATCATTATATTTTATGTCTATGGAGGAAGAACATGAAAAAATAACTTGCCAATTAAGTCATGACATGCCACTGATTACCCAATATGTTCCAATTTCAGAAATATTCAAAGGTGGATAAAAAATGCCTATCTTGGAATTGATGGTCTTTGGCACTAAAAGTCACTCTAAGTACTAGCTGACTGTAAATTCTGATGCTGTATGTCTCCAGAGAGTTTTTTATTTGTTTGTTTTAAAAGCAGCTCTTATTGAGAAACTGTTGATTGAGTAAATGACTTCTTTCTCATTAATATAACAACGGTGGCAATTTCAGTTGGTAGTTGATGAGACAGATAACTAGGTCAAAAGTCATCTTCAAGATCTTCAGATTCACAGACACTGCAGTTCAAGGGAGTGAGGTTCACTGCAGAAGCCCATGGCAGGAAGAATGCTAAATCTCACAAATTGCTGGGTCGCTCTGGTCAAATCTCATAAGTACTCTGGGCCTTGGTTTCCTTACCTATGAAATGACAAGGGTGGTCTAGTATCTCATTTCTAACTCATGTCTTATTTCCAGCTCTGGCATTTTATGACTCTATGGTTTACGCGTTCACATTGTCTCTCAATGGTCTAAATGTATTTAGTTGAAATACAACCAGTATGGAAACTTTGCTTTTTTTCTTTTCTTGCCACGCTGCAGGGCTTGCAAGATCTTAGTTCCCCAACCAGGGATCAAACCCAGGCCCTAAGTGTGAAAGCATGGAGTCCCAACTACTGGGCCATCAGGGAATTCCCAGGAAACTTTTCTTGAGGGGTATGTCCCAGTGACCCTAAGCTCTAACAGGATACTCCAAATTTGTTGACTGAAGAAATGAATGAATAAAGGTATCATTTGTTTGATTCTGTGTGCTAACAAATCCCCAACATTGAGCTATAGTATTTGTCTCTGTACGACTCTGCTGAGAATACCGACCTTCCAGTATTGAGACTGAAAGGGAGAGGCTTACCTCTGCTACCCTCGACGGCCCTTTCAGTGAAGACATCCTCATCCTCAAAGCATCTCGTATCTAAAGAAGCAATGAGAGTGAAGCAATGACAACATCCTCAAGGTCTAGACTTGAGTCCTGAAACTTTGAGGCCAGTAACTCTGGCAGAAGCAGCATCAGATGGTTCAGCACCATGCTTGAAAAATAATGAAACTTGGATAAAAGTTGAGGTGTAATCATGACTAGATTTAGGATTAAGATTAAAGTTCTGGTCATGGTTTCTATTTCTTTCACCAACTATGTTCAAATATAACCCCCAGTTGACTTGAGAAGGAGCAGGACAAGAGAGAGTATAGTTCTTCTCTTTCCCCCCACTACCCCATGTAGCTGATGCCTTGAACCACCCCACAAACTCAACTCTTCTCCACTATCCTCTCTGATCAGGGCTGCTTCATCCTCCTGCTCCCCCCAACCACAGGGAAAACATTTACAGTGACTGACACAACATTCAAGTTACCTTGTGGTCCATAATGGTTCCAAACAGCAAGATGAAGAACCCCTGTGACAGAATTCAACAAAAGAATGAGGGACAGTTCTGCAGACCATAACCCAGAAGTTATTCTAACACCACTCTTCTAGATTCCTCCAAAGATAGTTATCATATATTAGAAACTTCGGGGTCTACTGATTCTCTTGCATTAATGAGTGTTTTCTTTGAATGGACCTCAAAAAAAGAGGACTACCTTCATGCTTGTGCATGAGAGTGACTGATATTTCTTGAATGGCTTCAAATGAAGGATAGTTTTCAAACTTATTAAATCTGTTTACTTTCTTCCCAGGTATTAAGGTGGTTGTTCTTACTTGTGATGATAGTAACACACACATAAAATTTTGTCATTCAAATTCACAATCAGAGAAGGTGTCATGGGAAAATGAAATGTATTCTAGTCTACTTTCAATGGAAAAGTCAAGAAACAAGCAGATAGAGTCTCTAAAACTGGTGAAAGAAGTTACTGCATAAAAAAAGAGAAAGAAGTCTAAAGAAACCCATAAGACCAGGGTCTCTTGGAGTTTAAATTATCTGGTCACCTACAAAGTCAGAATAATTGCCAGTCAATCCTTCTAAGTCATGGGAGTTAGGAGTCTTGCAAGGAAAATCTGAATCCTGCCACAAGAGTGAAAGGAAGCCTGGTTTCTAAGGATGCTTTCATGGAGAAGAAACGCTGATCAGAAAACTGAAAATGCTGAATTGTGAGTCACAGAGAACACTTGTTTTAGAAAAATGAATGTGTGTAACTAAAAGGAGTCTAGAAATTATCTTTCCATCAAGAAAATAGAAAGCGAAATGATCCGAAAGAGAAATGCAGAACAAAATTTCCTGGGGTTTAATTAAATTGCAAAGTAAAAGTAGGATGAGATCAGTGGTAATGAGTATAACTTCAAGAGCAGGGGAGATTTATGTGAGTCCAAGAGCTTTTGATCCCCACTCCCAAAGAAAACCTTAAGTAAAAGGTTTCTCTTTAAAGCAATACAGAGGAAAGAATGAAATAAATGTTCTCCTTAGTTGTTAAGAACTTATGAATAAGGTATATAATGGTACTGAGCTGGCATTACTTTAAAGTTGGCTTTGTTATTTCACATTAGGTTTTGAGATAGAGTAATAGTGATATGGAATACTTTGTTGCTTTGTTAAACAGTTATATTTAATTTAAAGCATTGATCAAAAATTTTTTGAAGATATTTTTCTGAAAAGAAGCAGATAATAAATATTTTAGGCTTTACAGCCTCTGTTCCGACTATCTCACCTCTGCCACTGTAGTACGAAAACCACCATAGGCAAAATGTGTGTGTGGGGGGGTGTATTTCAATAAAACTTTTCAATAAAAAGGTGTGTATGTAAGCCCATGTGTAAGGTGTATTTCAATAAAACTATTTACAAACATAGGCAGCAGGCCACAGTTTGCCAGCTCCTGATTTAAAATATATTAAAAATATAAACCTTCTGAGATTTCCCTGGTGGCCCAGTGGCTAAGACTCCACACCACTAATGCAAGGGGTCTGGGTTTGATCCCTGGTCTGGGAACTAGATCCTACTTGCTGCAACTAAGACCCAGAGCTGCCAAATAAATATATATATTTAAATATATATACATATATATAAACTTCCTAAATTTTCTGTTACTCATGGGTGCAGAAAGCAGCCTCATGACAGCTTCCTAAAAGTGGCTTAGTAGCCAAGATGAAGTGGAATGACTTTTAGATGGATAATCTTATCAAAGCAAGCATGTTAAGCAATGAGATTTCTAAAACCTCAAGTTTCTAAAGATCAAATGATTTGATATTATTTGACATGTTTCTCTTCAAATTCACTGTTTATTAGAATCTCATACTAGTGGGAGAGGAAAAAAATTAGAAATGCTAAAAACAAAATATAAAAAGAAGTGAAATAAACAAAATAAGATTGATTGTATATATATCCATATATGCACTAACTGAGCGACTTTCCTTTCACTTTTCACTTTCATGCATTGGAGAAGGAAATGACAACCCACTCCAGTGTTCTTGCCTGGAGAATCCCAGGGACAGGGGAGCCTGGTGGGCTGCCATCTATGGGGTAGCACAGAGTTGGACACGACTGAAGTGACTTGGCATGGATAAAATAGATAACTGATGATATTGATAACCTGCTGTATAGCTCGAGAAATTCTGCTTAATGTTCTGTGGTGACCTAAATAGGAAGGAAATCCAAATCAGAGGGGATATATGTGTACTTGAAGCTGGTTCACTTTGCCGTACAGCAGAAATTAACACAGCATTGTAAAGCAACTATACCCCAATTTTTAAAAAATCAATAAATATAAACTAAAAAAATAATAAGATAAAACAAAATGAAATAAGCAAATAAGATGAAATGAAATGAGATGAACTATAGAAAAGGGTTGCCTGCTTTATTACATGCCCCAGGCAGCATTTCCAACTTCAGTTTGTATAACCCAAGTTTTCCATAAGATATTAATGACTGTTTAAGGAGGAAACAGTCCTCTGGAAATCCAAGTACATCACCCCATATCCTATCCTCCCCTCGAACCTTGTGAAGAGTGCCAAAGTTTATTAACACATTTAAAGCTCTAGAAAGTCCTGCCATAAGACCTACTTGGCTTCATTTACCCCAGCATTCCTGTATCTGCTGTACTACAGATCTCTCTTTTAAGAAATGGAACCTCTGCTAACATTTCTCAGTACAATTACATTTTACAAAAATAAAATTTGGGAAACTTTATAGTAGTCAAAGTCTTCCTCACAGGATCATTATGTGACAGTTCCTTGCAAATATCCAGTCTGTACAAAAACCTGTATTAAAAATGTTCTTATTTCTTGAAAGGGGTTTCCCTGATAGCTCAGTTGATAAATAATCCACCTGCAGTGCTGGGGACTTCGGTTGATTCCTGGGTTGGGAAGATCTGCTGGAGAAGGGATAGGCTACCCACTCCAATATTCTTGGGCTNTAAAAATGTTCTTATTTCTTGAAAGGGGTTTCCCTGATAGCTCAGTTGATAAATAATCCACCTGCAGTGCTGGGGACTTCGGTTGATTCCTGGGTTGGGAAGATCTGCTGGAGAAGGGATAGGCTACCCACTCCAATATTCTTGGGCTTCCTTTGTGGCTTAGCTGGTAAAGAATCCGCCTGCAATGTGGGAGACCTGGGTTCGATCCCTGGGTTGAGAAGATCCCTTGAAGAAGGGAAAGGATACCCACTCCAGTATTCTGGCCTAGAGAACTTCATGGACTGTATAGTCTATGGGGTTACAAAGAGTTGGATGCGACTGAGTGACTTTCACTTTCACTATTTCTTGAAAATGTCCATAAACTAGGATGAATCCATGCCCAAAACTGAAATGAGTTGTTATTCTGGTGCTGGTAATTTTTACCCTGAAAACTATTTTGAAACTATTAAAGTGCAAGATTTTGAAACAAAAAATTGTCAGATTTTTAAATGAAATTAACAAAGAATACCTTCATTTTCTCTCGGGTGACATTATCAGACAAATCTGTAGAAATGTTTTTTAGTAACTCCACTATAAATGCAATATTTCCGGACGTTGCTTCTGATGATTTCACAGCATTAATTATGCAGGCGTAATCCAGTGGGCAATTCTTTTGGATTCCTTGAGCTACACTCCTGATGGGCTCTGGGGTTTGGTAGTCAAGAATGTGCAGAGTTATAGATGGTGCTGCCACAGAGAGGCGTGATGCACTGTTTGAATCCTGTTTGTAAAAAGATAGTTATTTCACTCAAAAATGATTAAGCACCCAACATGTCCAACCAGCCCATCCTAAAGGAAATCAATCCTGAATATTCATCGGAAGGACTGATGCTGAAGCTGAAGCTCCAATACTTTGGGCCACCTGATGTGAAGAGCTGACTCATTTGAAAAAACCCTGATGCTAGGAAAGATTGAAGGCGGGATGAGAAGGGAACAACAGAGGATGAGACTGTTGGATGGCATCACCGGTTCAGTGAGCATGAGTTTGAGTGAACTCCGGGAGTTGGACAGGGAGGCCTGGCACGCTGCCGTCCTTAGGGTCGCAAAGTGTCAGCCATGACTGAGAGACTGAACTGAATTGAACTGAACTCAAGCGACAGGAATGCACTGATATTCCTAGTCTAAAAACACTTGACATTTTAGGAGATGCAGAGATCAATGTGCTTCTACAGGGATGAAGGAGAGGCAGAACGAAACAGTGGCTAAGTGAAAGGATACAACATAAAATATTTTAATTGAGAATTGTTTTATTCATTGGATTTTTATTCTTTCTGGGACACACGTCTCTGTCTTCCTTTGGTCAAGTGATTGAAAGTATGAGAAAAAGGTATCAAAATGAATTTAACTGTAGACAAATTCAGTTGCTTAACTGATTAGCGTAAGAGGTATGAAAATCCTTTTTTTTTAGGAGAGTAAATCTTTTTTATTTTTTTTTTTTACTTTATTTTACTTTACAATACTCTATTGGCTTTGTCATACATCGACATGAATCCACCACAGGGATCCATTTTTAAAGCTAAAACTTTAATCTCTGTGTTTATCACTGTCTGAATGAGTTTCAGATCTTTTTTTTTTTTTTTGAGTAAAGATTTTGAGAGGGAGAAATAAAGTGGTTGAGAGTTTGGGTGAGGAAGGAAGGATAAGAAACAAATTTGAACCCACTCTGTAGAATTTCTCAAGTCCAGATCTGAGACTTATTGTCATGCTGAACAGAAAACATTTAAAATGTTTCTTGTAGAATATGCAAATAAGATGCAAATATGCAAATACATCACCATAAAGAGTGTTTCCACAGAAAGGCTTGTACATGTTTCAGTTGATTTCTGCCACTTGTTTCCATTACAGATAAATCCTATTTCTCCACGAAAGTGCTGAGCACAGGGCTGGCTACAGTTAGAAGCGCTGCAAGGTCCGTGGCATTTTTCTTAGAAGAGAGAGAGAGGCCTGATTAGCATTTCCACACTTTGACGAGGATATCTAACTCGTTCCTGGGGCTTGGGGGTTGCTTCCCAGAGGAGGCAACATTGAACCGGTTTCGCAGCCACCAACCACTAAGACCTGCCAGGAAGACTGTGAAGCTGATATCTAGACAGAGTGAAGAACATGTGGAAAGGAGGGTCATTCATAAAGACTGGTTCAGAGTGTCTGAGGGGAGAGTGGCAAGAGATGAGGGTGGGGAGGAAAGCAGAGTCAGGTCCTGAAAGACCCTGGATTCTGTGCTTATATGAGGCTTACCAGGAAACATGATTAGATTGTGAAAGATAATTAACCATGCATGGAGCAGGAGTTAGTAAACTTTTCTGTAAAGGACCAGGTAAATAGAGCTGCCAGATAAAATACAGGTTAAATGCCAGTTAAATATTGATTTTATTTTGAGATACACTCAATTCTCATTATTTGCAGCAGTTACAATCTATAAAATCACTGCCACAAACACTGAATTAGTGAATACGTAACCATCTCCAGATCCTAGAAGTACAAGGTTAGGTTCCTACAAGCTTCTGCTCACAACATTTTCACCAACTGATCAATATATCACTATATAAGCTTGTTTTGTGTGTTTCCATTTAAAGACACCATATTTAATATATGCTTTTGATTCAATGATATTGAACTCACAGCCAAGGGCACTATAACTCGTGACAACACATAAAGCTTATCTAGCACATATATTTTCCTCATAAGGCATATCCCAACCTTCTTAAGCACACTATACATCACTTTGGAACTATATTTGGATGCAATTTTAAACACCAAAATCACCAACTAAAAACAAACCCACAAAACATGTGACACTACATAGACCACAAAAAAACATTTGTTTATAGTAGGAAGGTCAAGTGCCCCCTCATTCAACTGAGAACATGCACCTCGGCTGACCATTTTTCTGTTATTCTGTGCATGTCTGAGCCCTGCTGATTTGGAGAAGATGCAAACACAGAATCCAAGAATAAAGAGAACCAACTAAAAATGTTCAGTAAAACAGTGGATAATTTTTCATTTATGTATAACCCATGAAATATTACTCATGGCTTATCTGAAATTTAAATTTCACCAGACATTCTATGTTTTTGCTAAATACAACAAAGCTAGCCAGAGTAAACATTTCAGCTTTGAGGGCCATATGGTCTCTGTCACAAATACTCAGCTCTGCTCAGTAGCATAAAAGCAATCAAAGACAATGTGTGAATGAATGAGTGTGGCTGGGTTTCAATAAAACTTTATTCAAAAAAACTGGCGGCAGCCTAATTTGGCCCATGAGGAGAATGGATTGACTTGATGAAGCTGTTGAAGTATTCCTGGGAACAATTGCCTTCAGATAGCAGCAGTGCAGTAGGAAGAAGTAGATGATACTGAGAACTATCAAGGTATTGAAATAAATACCAAATGAAGTGCCTATTGGCTGTGAGCCAAAGAATATTGATGACCAATATTCATTACTCGGACAGCAGAATAGAAGCAGGTTGTTTTGCATCTTTCTTTGACATCTACCCAAGTGTATCCATTGTTGCAATTTACTTAAGTCAAGTGCATTTTAATTTCCTCATTCATATAGTTTGGAGGTAATGCCATAGTCTTTTTACAAACATTGAATGAGACAGCATCTTGTATAGCACTTAGATCAGTGTTGTCATAAATGCTCAATGCACATTAGCTACATTTCTCTCCTCTTTTCTTTCTAAGCTCCAAATCTGTATAGATTTGTATTTGCCTCCAGAAATATATTTGGCCATGACTGCAGATCCCAATAATCTATGTGGGTGAGAACCACAAGATTTCACTATCTTACTTCTCATGATGGTTCCACAGTTTGTCTCTCACTTCTCCAGGGTAACCAGTCTTGCCAGTTCAGTTCAGTCGCTCAGTCATGTCCAACTCTTTGCAGCCCCATGGACTGCAGCACACCAGGCTTCCCTGTCCATCACCAACTCCCAGAACTTGCTCAAACTCATGTTGATCGAGTTGGTGGTGCCATCCAACCATCTTATCCTCTGTCAGTTTCACCAACATGATACCTATTACATCACTTGAATAGATCACTCAGCCTCAGAGTGCTACATGCTTTTAAGAACCTTGAAAGTATCTTTGAATGAAGGAATGAATGATCCTACCCTCTTCACTCTTCTGCCTCTTGTTAGCTCATTGGTTCAGATTTCCCTTTTGAGTTTTAAAAGGGACTCTCATCTACTATTCTCGGAGAAGGCAGTGGCACCCCACTCCAGTACTCTTGCCTGGAAAATTCCTTGGACAGAGGAGCCTGGTAAGCTGCAGTCCGTGGAGAAGCTAAGAGTCAGACACGACTGAGCGACTTCACTTTCACTTTTCACTTTCATGCATTGGAGAAGGTAATGGCACCCCACTCCAGTACCCTTGCCTGGAAAATTCCTTGGATGGAGGAGCCTGGTAAGCTGCAGTCCGTGGGGTTGCTAAGAGTCAAACACTACTGAGTGACTTCACTTTCACTTTTCACTTTCATGCATTGGAGAAGGTAATGGCAACTCACTCCAGTGTTCTTGCCTGGAGAATCCCAGGGACAGGCGAGCCTGGTGGGCTGCCGTCTATGGGGTCGCACAGAGTCAGACACGACTAAAGTGGCTTAGCAGCAGCAGCAGCAGCTCATCTACTATTCTAGAACATGTATGAATATCTGCCAATTTGTTTCACTGACTATGCTGTGGGTAATAGTATAATTGCAAGAAAATCTATTGATGATGTTTAACATTTAGAACTTATTTGAGATTGTTATTCTGTTTGAAGACTTGTAGTCTGGGGATTGATCTGCAATATCCATGCCCTTCCTTTATTCTGCCCAATCTTCAAATGGAAGAAGACTGTTCTGCAGCTACATACCTTGAATTCTTCCAGTCCTGGGTTTTCTTTCAGGACCCTGAAGTTTATCTCCATCCTGTAAAACATAAATTCTCAAAGGTTTTCTTTACAGTGGGACTCTTCTCTCTCATCTCAACTTAGAGACTCCGTGTGAATATGAAGAGAAAATGTGTTCAGGACTAGGAAGAAAATGGCACCTGATATTGCAGAAATCTGCTGAAGGGATGTGAGCCCTGACAGAGAACATGCTGCCCCCCAGTGAAGGCTAGAAACTGAGTGTGGTCACACAGGCTCTGAAAGTCAGGGGATTGGGTACATCTGTTGGAAAGTTTAAGGACCCATGGAGAGCACAATGATGACAATTAGAGCACTAAACTGTTCTTTGCTTGTGTTAACTGTAGCTATGATAGGGAACTAATATGGTCCACCCAATATACAGAGAAAGAAGTAAGCAGATACTAGGAATGAGTGCTAGGTTGCAATAATAGAATCTTTTTGTAGCTATATTGCTGTTGTTAGTTAGTAAGGGTGTCCTACTCCTTTGCAACCCCATGAACTGTAACCTGCCAGTCTCCTCTGTCCATGGGATCTCCCAGGCAAGAATACTGGAACGGGTTGCCGTTTCTTTCTCCAGGGGTAACTTCTTGACCCAGGGATCAAACCCGAGTCTCCCCAGTGGTTCAGTGGTTAAGAATCTGCCTGCCAATGCAGAAGATATGGGTTCAATCCCTGCATTGAGAAGATTCCCTGGAGAAGGAAATGGCAACCCACTCTGGTATTCTTGCTTGGAAATCCCATGGACAGAGGAGCCTGGGGGGTTACAACCCATGGGGTCACAAAAGGGTCAGACACAACTTCCTGACTAAGCATCTTGTAGCTATAAAGGACTGTAAAAATCTAAAAGAGGAAAACACACTCTTCGTGTTTTAGGCAAGGAAATTAAGACCCAGAGAAGTGAAGCAACTTGTGAGGCTAACAGACAAACCTAAGGTTTGAACCTAAATTGCTTGACTGCCAAGTTAGTGCTTCTGCCTCTCGAGAGCTGCCTGTCTACATACTCCATGGCTTGCAAAGTGGTTTTTCTACTAGACTGTTGTGCCCTCAGCCACCTCTCAACTTTTCATTGTCCCTTTCTTTAGAAAGTTGCCATCAGAAAGGGTAACATTGTAATCACTAGAAAATTTATTTGAAATGACATCTTATGTATCATAAATCAATCATCTCAGGAACTGATTGATTTCTCATGGGACCACATAAGAATTGATCAAACTTACTTTTGTGCGGATATGGAATCTACTATGAGAATATTCTGTGGCCAGAAATAATATTAAACAGCAAATCGTGATTGCCTGGGACTTCATTTTCACACATGAGGATCCTCACCTGCAANTCGCTTTCACTTTTCACTTTCATGCATTGGAGAAGGAAATGGCAACCCATTCCAGTGTTCTTGCCTGGAGAATCCCAGGGATGGGGAGCCTAGTGGGCTGCCGTCTATGGGGTCGCACAGAGTCAGACACGATTGAAGCGACTTGGCAGCAGTAGCAGCCACAAGTATGATAGTGCAAATGTCTTTCCACACTGTCGCCACAAAGTCGGGAATCACAAAATACTGTTTCCCTAGAAGACGCTGGCTATGTTTAAACACCATCTTCTAACTGTCCCATCTTCCTTGAACCTGGAACTGAGTTTCTGAATGCGTTGGAATTCAAAAATACAGTCAGCCTTCGTGGGTCCTGGAACTGTTTCTGATACTAGAGGCTTAGATGGTGTTGGAGCAGGTGATTCACACAGGCTCAGGAGCTCCCCGCCTGTCTGAACATGCTGAGCAAGGGCTGGCATCAGGACTCGCCACGAAAATAATAGGAAGTGCAGCCTGGGAACTGTAAGCGCAGTCAGGCGGGGAGGAATGCAAGGAAATGTGTGATCTCTCAAACCTCTTCATGCAAAACGCTCAGAGGTGAGCTGCCTGAGAATGTTTGTAAACTCCCTGGACACTGTCCCAAAGCGTTGCACTCCACTGAAATTCACTCCAAGGTGAGAGGAACAGAAAAATCATTTTCAAACCTTCTAGATGGCACCTCACCACATACTCCTCAGCCAATCCCACTGGTGGGAAGGATCAATTCAGAAAGGTTAACCGGAGGGTGAGGAACTTAAGAGCTCAGTGACCCACATTTTGGGGTGTGTGTGTGTGTGTGTGTGTGTTGCTCCCCTCGGCTTAATCTCCTGTCGATCCCACTAGTGTAACTAAGACTCTGATTATCTAGCCAGATGGCAAGTTGCTTGTGTGTTTCTTGGCCTCGATAATAGAATATATTCAGTCTCTCTTACGTCTTCTCCCTTGCCGTGGATGAGTTGATTCATAGAGAGCCTTGAGGGAAGAAAAAGATATGAAAAATTTGCTAGAAGAAACATCTCATCCTAGGTTATTTTAGATGGCGTCCAGCCAGGGCCTTTGTAGTTTAGCATCTTCTCTGAAAATTGCAGTCTGGATTCAAATTCTGATAAGTCTGAATAATCACATCATCTCAGAATTGGAAAGCTTCCAGCATCTTACCAATTATCTTGATACTTACATGAAGTTAAAGAAATTGATAAGACAGGCAATTTCCCTGCTTCGTGAAGAAAGTTCCCTGGAGGGTTGACACTTAAGGAAATAAAATAGCATCGTAAGATGCACACTTTAGAGGTCTCAGAATTATCCTCAAAGTATAAGGAATATATGCCATCAAATGACATAGTATTGGCCACAAAATGAGGGCGAGATGCCTTTGCAAAAAGGTTTCAGCAGTTCAGTGGAGGAAATGTTTCCCCTTTAAGGGCAGCTTTGTCAGTCCCACTAAAAGAAGAAACTACTAAAGCATGCTTCATTAAAAAAAAAAGAAGAAGAAAGAAAGAAAACATCTAGCTTTACACTCAGCCTAAATAAGGGAATTGAAAGGTAGTTTTCTCATCCAATTATCAAGCAAGGGAGACTATTGGAAAACAGAGGATTTAATTGCCATTTTCAGCCCTAGGAGTGAGCAATTTAGAGCAAAGGACAAATGACTTTTTAAAGAGAAACCAATGTAAAAGAGACTGAGGAAATACTCCAGACCTGAGTTAGCCAATCTCTAAATAATGGGAGGGAAGTTTCCTGCAGAGTCAAGCATTCCAGAAAATACCATCATAAATCACACATCTTCCCCACTCTGGGATATGTCTAACGACAGTCCTGTCTTTGGCAGGAAAAGGTGCTGGTGTGGCGTCTGTACTCACGGCATCCAGGAAATCCCGCAGCCCAGCACGGGATTGGCGCTGGGCTCCCCCCAAGGGCGCCCCACCATCACTGTGTCTGCCCGGGCTCCCCCCACGATGTCAGCGGCTGTGATCTGTCTTCTCCATGTTTGAAAGGAGGGCGAGGAGGCCCTGGTGCTCACTAGCCTCGGTGAGAAGCCGATGTGAGAACTGTAAACCTGCCCTGGGTTTCGAGGCTTGTGTAAGTCTGTGATTCATTCCTCAGTGGGTCGGTCAAACACGCCTAAGAGAAATTACAGGTTCCTCTCGTCTGAAACAAATCCATTAAAATGAGTCAGTTGTTTGTCCTTTCTTTCCTCCTCTTTATCTCAGATAATCACATGAGACTGTTGCACCTACTGGGGAAATGAGAACTCAGACAGGCGGGTGGTAAATGCAAGATTGTGCCACTGTTGTTGTTGATGTTAAATTGTTAAAAGGAGACCCCATTTTTGCCTGTACTGATGTTAAACTTGGAAAACACTGGCTAGAATGTGATCCAATCCCTGCCTTAACACCAAAAATATCTTTGATTTATTTTCTAATGACTTGTCCAAGGAGTTCTTACCGAGCCTCTATCTTGGTGCACAGCCATGGGGAATTCAAATGGAGAATTTCGCCTGTGGGAAACTTCCCTTGGTCTGACTTGGGACAGGGTGGCCAGCTAGATTGTCCTTGTCACCCCCAAATGGTCCCACACCTCCCACTTCTAGCCCCTCCCATTAACCTACCTTTCTGGCTCCTCCATATGACTGTTGCAAACTTTCATTTGACTATTACCAGGGGAGATATAGGTGAAGAAATAAGAAGAAATAAGTGAGAGGAGTTTTGTTATGTCTGTTGTACTCAGGAGGCTCAAGGAGATGATACCTGTGGAAATAGGTCATTCCATTTAGGTCATTAGTTAAGTACCGTGTCATTTGGAAATTTTGAAAAATCAGTATCATCAAACTTTTGGTTGTGTAATCAGAGGACTTTATTAAATATTCTATGTACAAAGCACCTCGTTCTGCTCTTTGGACATACAAAACAAGTGATTTATTGAGTAACAAGGGTAAATCTGTCTCCAAAGGCTTATGGTCTTATCTGGGAAAGAAAATATATGCACATAAGAAGGCTAAGAGTAAATAATACTACACAATAAATACTGACTCAACAGTGAATGGCCCAAATATACATATTGCAAGAAATCATTGGAGAGAATCAGCACTTCTGGTTGGACTGATTAGGGAAGACTTTACAGGGAAGGCAAAAATTGATGCACAGTTCAGACGCAGAAAGCCCTGGATCCATGTATAGTCTCTGAAATATCCTCTTTCCAGGGCAGGATACCAAGTAACACAAGTCTGCAAACACTGAATGAAAAGATCCTTCAGTAGATTTTACTGGCTGGCCACCCTGATGAAAGAAACTGAATTCAATGCTCAACACTTTCATTTAGATGCCAGTGAACCAAGTCTTCCCTGGTGGTCCACATTTCTGAAGCAGGAGGCACAGGTTCAATTCCTGATCAGAGAACTGAGATCCCACATGCTTCACGGCCAAAAAATTTTCTTCAAAAAGAGAAGAAATTAGATGTCAATGAACCAACTCCCATGAGAGTGTCTTCTCCACACTCATGCAAAAGGTCATGGCTGTTGGCTGTTTGCGTGTGTGTTGCACATACATGAATTCATAGGTACTCTAACACAAGCAGCTTACATTTTAATGCCAATTATTATTTGCCAAGTACTATTCTCGGTATTTTATCTACATTTGTTCATTTAATCTTTCCAATAGCCCTATAGGGTAAGCTCCATTAGTCTCAATTTCTGGTTGGGAAAACCAAAGTCCCAGGAATTTAAACAACTGTCCCAATGATTTACTAAGTGCTAAGTGCTAAGTGCTCTGCCCAAGAATCTGCCTTAGACACCACTAGCACCAGTTTCTCCTTGAGCCACCTGACCAAGTCACTTCCTTGGTGAGGTGAGAACAGGGTGTTCCACGTATCTCCACCCTGGGTCTTCCACGGTCAGCCTGATCCATGCAGTTCTTTGTCACCTTTCAGGATGGGAGAAACTGAAGTGTGGGCTGCAAGAGGGAGGGTGGACTTCTCCAAGGGATCGTCAAATGATAGTGGGGTTTCTCTGTTAGCATCCATGAGCCTTTATTTAATAATTTTTTTATCTTTAGGTCATACCACACAGCAGGTGGGATCTTAGTTTCCCTACCAGGGGTCTGACCTTCACCCCCTGCATTGGCCGCACTGAGTCTTAACCATTGGCCACCAGGGAAGTCCTCCATGAGGCTTTCTTAATGAACAATAACCCCAAGATAGAGTCTTTCACACCTCCTCTCTCAGGGAGTGAGTGCATGGGAGCAGAGTGTGCTTTCACGCGAGATGTGGTTGCCAAAAACACAGTACAGATGAAAGGCCAGTCTCTCCCTCTCTCTGTCTCTCAACCCCTCTCTTGTGTTCAGACTTTCCATCTGCAAATGGAGGCACTTGGACTCAGTCTTTTCTCAAGTTTTTTTTTCAGAATTATAAATCCTAAAACCATCTAGCTCCATGACATTGCATCCTTCCTTCAATATGTTGATTTGGGGTAAGTGACCTTTCTTCATATGCAAATCTCTGCATCGGGAAAACCAGGACTGTGTCTGCTGCATTCTGTTCTCTTGAAGAGACCCTACAGAGATACTGGGAAATGTCAAATTAAAGCTTCTTTCTGACTTCATTTGCAAAGGGTGCAATTGTTGTCCCAAGATGAACAATACCACTTAGAAGATGACTCATTCTCCCGGTTGGTATATTTTTCTACCTTCTGATTATTATATTTTTGCTTTCTTAAACATTCCTACTTAGAGGAAATGTTCTATAGTAAAAAAAAAAAAAAGAGAGAGAGAGAATTAAAAAGTTTTACTACAGTTTTCTGTGGTTAAAAAAAATGACACCCCTCATTTACAAAGTGAGTCGCCCTTTTCCATTTGTAATATAACATCATTAATACTGGCCTCTTTTGTATATAACTTTAAAAACTTATTTATTTACTTGGCTGTGCAGGGTCTCAGTTGCAGGATGTGGGCTCTTAGTTGCAGCATGTGGGATCTAGTTCCCTGACCAGGGATCAAACCTCAGCCCCCCTGCATCAGGAGCTTGGACTCTTAACCACTGGACCACTAGCAAAGTCCCATTACTGACCTTATGGGGAGATAACTAAGGGCTACTCACTGCCCCTTCCCCTTTATCCACTTTTTTTTTTTTTCCTGCTGCATCTGATTGTGTGCTTGCTTTAAAAAGGATCTTTTTTTTTTTTTTTTCCCCAGAAGGATTTTTATCTGTAATACTGTTCTATTATCAGGTGGCTCCTGATTTGAATGTTGAATTTGTTTACATACAAGGTAAGAAAATCAGTAGCTCTCTACTTGAAATATAATATTTCTCCTTTCTCATCCCAGGTTTCAAAACACCATATTGTCGGTGGGGGTTCATCTTCCATGGGCCTCCCAGATGGCACTAGTGGTGAAGAACCCACCTGTGAATGCAGGAGACAGGAGACATGCGTTTGATTCCTGGATCTTGAAGATCCCCTGGAGAAGGGCATGGCAACCCACTCCAGTATTCTTGCCTGGAGAAGCCCATGGACAGAGAGGCCTGGCAGGCTATAGCCCATAGGGTGACAAAGAGTCAGACACCACTGAAGCAACTTAGCACGCAAACACCTTTTACATAGTCTGAGTAGACAGAGAGACCCTCGGTGGCTCCATGGTCTTGAGGAGAAAGTCCAGGGCTAGGAATCAACAGACTTGGGTTTTTACCTCTGGCTCAAATCTCTATTAGCTGTTACTTATCACTCCAACCTTCAGTCTCCTTAACTTAAACACCTTTCTGGTTCAAAAGCTCAATGCTTTTTGCTTGGTTCACGGCCAAAGAAGTTGTATCTAAGCCCACGCTAAGCTGACCATGCAATCAACGTAAATGTGGAGGGGTGGAACATATTGGCCCTTGAATTCTTTTGTCCAAAGAACAATGACCTACTTAGAGTCGGCCCAATGTTGGTGACTATGCATGAGGGCCCTCCCTCAGCCACCTATAGAATCTAGCTGGGGGACATCCCTGGCCACCACTGCCAAGACAAGCCAGAGCTCTCTTCCTGATTTCAACAGCATGAGGCTGGAGACCCTGGCAAGACCAGGATTCTGGTGTCTGCTGTTGGATACCCAGCATGGCATATATATGTAGACAGTGGATGGGGAAAACGTCAGCAACACAGAACAGCTTAGACAGAGGGGTTTCCATCCCCTCTTCATGCCCTCCTCTGTCAGCACCACCAAGAGGGAGGCTTCCTTCATACTCTTCGAAGGCAAGAAGACACGAATCGGGACATTTCTCCTGGGGTCTCTGCCACTCCTGAAATGTATGACCTGGTCAAGAACAGACAATCACATCTTTAACATAGAAGCAGCAACATCTAAAAGCATCATGACAACTGCATCATGGATTGACTCTTTCTTGATCAAGAAGCCCCTTTGGGTAGAGCCCCCTTGGCAAATGAAGATTCGCTTCCCTTTAAGTCCCTTGGGAATCCAGGAATCAGCTTTATTCTCTTGTCTGCAAAAGCTGTTACCGAAGTTGTCTCCAAGTTGGACCACGCTCTTTCCTCTTGGAAAAGACCTCTCTTTTGACCAAGGCCCTGGGTTGCTGCAGAAGATCTCTGATGTACTGGGATCAGGGAGGGAGGCTCTTTCTATAACTCTTTCTCTGGCACTCTACAAGTGTCTGTGTGAGTCTCTGTGTGTGTTGCTCTCTCTGTTTCTTTCTGTATTTCTCTTACGTCTCTCTCTGCATCCCTCAGCCTCTCTCTGTACCTCTTTGTCTCACTTTGAAAGTAGGGGTCTTGCTGTAGATGTCTCCATCTCCCTACCTGGTCTTCTGTCTCTAGATCTAGAGAGACTCAGAGACAGAGGATTGGAAGTCTTGACTGTGCATGTCTGATTGCTCTTCCATCTCTGAGTTGCCACCCCATGTCACTAAGCGTCCCTGTCTGTCTGTCTCCCCCTGTGCCTCCCTTCCCTTTCTTTCTGTCTCTGACCCTCCTGCAAATGAAAACTAACCTCTGCATTATCTCCAAGGCCTCCCACAGACAGTGTGTATCATAATTCCTCGATCTTTTAAAACTAGGGAAGAGAGAGGGTGACCGTAGGAAATGTGGGGATGTTGTTGATGTCATGGAGGATGTCCTGGGGATGGGGAATAAAAAGGAGGGGGAGAGGGAGCAGCTGGGACCACGAATCCCTCTGCTCACTCTCCTCTCAAAAATTCGGGCTGATTTACAGGCACTCCTGCAGGACAAGCCTGACTGTTGTACAGGGACCGTAACAATTTCAGACGTCCAAGAATTAGAAGTGTGAATATATCTCCAACCAGAGCTAGGTGACAGTAGATTGCCTGAGAAGAATCACTTCACTCAAGAAAACATCATTTCTGATTAGAATGAATCCAATTGAGATTTTTTTTTTTCCCAAGAAATGTCACATACTGGCCATGTATATGGGGTCCCCTGAGGTGTGTACTCACCTCCCAAGTTAGGATTATAGCCTGGCTCACTAGCTTGGCACTTTGGTGGGGTGACGAGAGAAATCAGAAGAGACATTCTGAGGAAGACAAAGGATAGTGGACTTGTCACCAGCAGTCTGTTCAATTATTCAGTCATTAATATGATCACAATTATTCAAAGCACGGGGAGAATTATTTCACTAAGCCCAGTATGGTGCTTAGTGAAACATGTCAAACAAAGACAGACACTGTATGCTATCACTTATATGTGGAATCTAAAAAAAATAAGCTGGTGAACAGAAAAAGAAGCCTCACAGAGGCTCACAGATATACAGAATAAACTAGTAGTTACCAGTG
Source organism: Neotragus pygmaeus (assembly GCA_006410875.1). NCBI lineage: Eukaryota > Metazoa > Chordata > Mammalia > Artiodactyla > Bovidae > Neotragus > Neotragus pygmaeus. Next base: position 145,420 of record SJYV01027770.1, read on the forward strand.
GGGAGAGGGCTAGAACAGGAGCAGAGGATTAAGAGGCACAGACTACAATGTACAAAATAAATAAGCTGCCAAGATATACTGTACAGTATGGGGAATAGAGCCATTATTTTATAATAACTTTAAATGGAATATAATCTATCAAAACATCAAATCACTATGTTGTACACCTGAAACTAACATAATATTGTAAATTGATTCCATCTCAATTTTTTTTTTTAAAGCACATGGACAGCAGTTTATTTCTGGCCTTCACCTCATCCCTGTCCTTTTTGATTTTAGAACCATTGACAACATGCAAATAGGCTAGTATGAGAGATTCTCCTTCTCCCTGGCTTGGATGCTTCTCCTGAAGCCTCTAGTTTGAGACGGAGGTGGGGAGAAGGCAGTTGACTAGCGTGGGAGAGAGTGAGTCTTCAAACGACTCCACTTTTTAGATTAACTTTTATTGCAGTATTCCTTTACAATATTATATTAGCTTCTACTGTAGAGGACAGTGAAGCAGCTGCACGTGTATCTATCCCCTCTTTTTTGGGTTTCCTTCCCATTTTGGTCACCACAGAGCACTGAGTAGAGAGCTCCCTGAGCTACATCCCTAGAGGCTGTCATACAGAGTGAAGTAAGTCAGAAAGAGAAAAACAAATGTCAGATATCAACACACATATGTAGAATCTAAAAAATGGTACAGATGATCTTATTTTCAAACAGCTCCTTCTCAGCTACTGAAATTCTCAACAGTACCATCACCACCTTGTGATGCACCTGGATCTAAATTATCCTTGTGCTTCAGGTACATGTTGTGGATTGGAAATATAATCTCGCTGGTGGAATTATCACTACATGAACATAGATTAATTCATCACATAGGATATAACATGAATGCAAACAAGTATGTTTATTATTTTAGTTTAGGGGAGCTGGGACTGACACTCCCCAGGCAGGTAGCCCAAGGAGAAAGACTTGAATCTGGACTGTAGGATATGGTGACCCAGAAGTCAGAGACCTACAGATAGGAAAGGAGGAGACAGGTGATAGCCTACTTCCTCTGCTGCTGTTGCTGCTCAGTCGCTTCAGTCGTGTCCGACTCTGTGCGGCCCCATAGATGGCAGCCCACCAGGCTCCCCCGTCCCTGGGATTCTCCAGGCAAGAACACTGGAGTGGGTTGCCATCTCCTTCTCCAGTGCATGAAAGTGAAAAGGGAAAGTGAAGTCGCTCAGTCATGTCTGACTCTTAGTGACCCCATGGACTGTAGCCTACCCAGCTCCTCGATCCATGGGATTTTCCAGGCAAGAGTACTTCCTTTGAGTAGGGCTAAAACACCAACTTACAGTGACTACAGCTGGTGGCAGAGTGAAGGAAGGACATAAAAAGGTAAGAACAAATTTGCCTAGGACCCAGAAAAGTGATTCTCTTTTTTTAACACTTATTATTATTTTATTTAGCTGTGCTAGCTCTTAGATGTGGCATGCGGGATCCAGTTCCCTAACCAGGGATCAAACACAGGCCCCTTTCATTGGAAATGTGGAGTCTTAGCCACTGGGCCACCAGGGAAGTTCAACAGACCAGTGATTCTTAACCCTAAGAGTACATTAGAATCACTAGGGAGCTTAAAAATAATAATAATGACTCAGCCCTACTCTAAGACTTTCCAGTTTAATTTCTTCAGTGGAACCTGGACAGTGGTATTATTTACAAGCTCTCTGGGTGTTTCTGAGGTTCAGCCAGCCTGGAAAACCACTGATTCAGACAACTGAAAAACTAATAATGACATTCTGGGTATTATCCTGACTTACCTTGCATATAAACACACAAAGAGAAGGAGGGGGAAAAATAACTATTTTCTATAACACCAAAAAGCAGAGCTTTCTTGTGGTAGCTGAATGGGTAAGTACCAGACACAGGTAAAGGAGTGAAACTAAGCTGAAAGAGATTGGAAGAGTCAGACCTCTCTCCTGAGAGCATCCAGGCAGACCCCAGGGAAGAGGTGGGAATATATCAGATACGCTAGCTGGGGGCAAACATTTACATCGCTGAGATACTTCAGGAAGGCTTAGATGAGTGTGTCTCAACCCTGACTAGGGGTTCTAGGGTTCTAGCCCCTAGAACCACCGAGGGTGCTTATGCATCTTCCCAAATCCAAGTCACAGTGCAGACCAATCCAATTAAAACCTCGGGGGAAGGCAGTGATGGAGCAACATTTTTTTGTAAGCTTCCCAGTTGCTTCTGATATCCAGCTAACATTGAAAATCATTGCTTTAGATAATTATTAATGTTTCTTCTCAGTAAAAAATTAGTTTTGTTTTGTTTTTTTCCAGCTGGAAAGCATGTAAAAGTATCAGCCATCTTCCAGGTATGCAGACCAAGGACTGGGAAGGAGACCAAAGCTTCAGGAAGAGTAAAACGAAAGGTATTTGCAACAATGTGGATGGACCTGGAGATTAGCATGCTACATGAAGTAAGTTAGGCAGAGAAAGACAAATATCATATGATATCACTTATATGCCGAATCTCAAAATGATACATATGGACATATTTACAAAACAGACTCACAGACACAGAACAAAAACTATGATTGCCAAAGGGGAAAGGTGGGAGGGAGGGATAAATTGGAAGCTTGAAATTGACAGATACACACTACTATATTTAAAATAGATAACCAACAAGGACATATAGTACAGGGACCTCTGCTTAATAGTCTATAATAACCTAAATGGGAAAACAGTTAGAAAAAAGAATAAATACATCTATATCTATAACTTTTCATACTGTTCATGGGGTTCTCAAGGCAAACGTACCGAAGTGGTTTGCCATTCACTTCTCCAGTGGACCACATTTTGTCAGAACTCTCCACCATGACCCATCTGTTTTGGGTGTCCCTACACGGCATGGCTCATAGTTTCATTGAGTTAGACAAGGCAGAGACATTATTTTGCCAACAAAGGTCTGTCTAGTCAAAGCTATGGTTTTTCTAATAGTCATGTGTGGATGTGAGAGTTGGACTATAAAGAAAGCTGAGAGCCGAAGAATTGACTCTTTTGAACTGTAGTGTTGGAGAAGACTCTTGAGAGTCCCTTGGAGTGCAGTCCATCCTAAAGGAAACTGACTTCATTGGAAGGACTGACGTTGAAGCTGAAACTCCAATACTTTGGCCACTGGATGCCAAGAGCTGACTCATTTGTAAAGACCCTGATGCTGGGAAAGATTAAAGGTGGGAGGAGAAGAGGACAACAGAGGATGAGGTGATTGGATGGCATCACTGACTCAATGGGCTTGAGTTTGAGTAAACTCTGGGAGTTGGTGACGGACAGGGAGGCCTGGCATACTGCAGTCCATGGGGTCGTGAAGAGTCAGACATGACTGAGCGACTGAACTGAAACTGATATCTATAACTGATTAACTTTGCTGTCCACCTGAAACCAACACAACATTGTTAATCAGCTCTATTGTTGTTTCATTTCTAAGTCATGTCCAACTCTTCTTGGGACCCCAGGGACCGTAGCCCACCAGGTTTCTCTGTCCATAGGATTTCTAAGGCAAGAATACTGCAGAGGGTTGCCACGCCCTCCTCCAGGTCCCTTACCTTTTACAACTCCAGTAACCATGGAAACAAGCCCTCCTGAACATCAAGCTATTGATATTAGGAAAATCTTTGTGTAGGGTCAGAATTTGTTCCTCTGGAATTGTCACGCCTTGAATGTGGTGATTAGCGTTCCAATGAATGAGTGAGCTGTCGTGGGGACCCAAGACTTTCCACCTGCTCTCATTCTCTGTTTCCTCACCTGCTCTTCTGCCGCATAGTTTGGGGGTCACCCCTCCAGGCCCTGCTGCCTGTCACTCTCCTCTAATGCACTGAAGTCTACTTTCTCTCTGTGGCTGTGGTCCCAGTGCTCCACCTAGAATCTGAACAGCTCACAGAGGCACTCACTCAGCTCTTCTGAAAAATCCATACCACACAAGTGTTAGATGATGCTTTGAGCAACACTCCAGGTGCCAGAAACTCCAATGTGGCTGCTACCTCATCAAACTTTTAAATGCAAAAATGAACATGATGAAGGCTTTACCTCTGATATCCTGGAGATCCACTGGGTAGAGTTTATTCGATCCTTTAAGGCATCTCTTATCTGGGGGGTTAACAAAAGGAATTAGGATTAGAAGATTATGAAGAACTAACGCATGAGACTGGCAAACACTATGGTGAGAGTGTGTTTCCAGCAAGTACTGTTGGCGGGGCCAACAGTAATAATGCTCTTGTTGATACTTTGACTACAAATACTAGCTGTGGTATTCGATTCACTTAAAAAGTAATCATATGATCTATAATTACATAAAACCTTAAGTGCTTTTTATGCAGTTTCACTTGCAAAACCGCATTTGTTCTTTATCCTAATCCAGCAGAGAAGGCAGGGCATCCCAGGTGGCTCAGTAGCTAAAGAATGCCCCTGCAATGCAATTGCAATGAGAAGATGTGGGTTCAATCCCTGGGTCAGGAAGAGCCCCTGCAGGAGGGCACAGCAACTCATTCCGGTATCCTTGCCTGGATAATTCCAAGGACAGAGGAGTCCATAAGATCACAGAGTCAGACACAACTGAAGTGACTGCGTAGCACAGAAGGCAGGAAAAGCATCATTATCTCTGTGATCCATTTGAAGAATCTAAGGCTCATGAGTTAAGGACTCTCCAGCAGCACACAGCTATTCCATAGAAGTATCAGGATTAAAGGGCTCATTTCTTAACCCTTACCTCTTTTACTTTTAGGTTGGTATTGTATCTTCATGGGAAAACAAAAGAACCTCTGTGAAATATGTCTTTTACAAACCTTGCATATTGACTTAGTAGTAAAACAGCATTGATGGTACAATAAAAAGATATATAAAATCTTAAAAATAAAAAATAAGCCCTGCAGTGTGTTTGCATTTATGATTTAGAAGCTTTGCTTTTCTCAGTCCACGAGGCAATGTAATAAAATAGAAAGAGGGTGATCTTAAAAGCCTGAATAACTATGATGTTTTGTTCCTTTTTTCCACTTATTTTCATCATACCACCTACACACACTCATCTGTATTTGGAGAATTTCCTTCCTTAAGTCCACTGTTCTTTAAGGTTGAAGCCAGGAACTCACTTTCTCAGCCTCTCTTGCAGCTAAGATGTAGCCACATGACCTGGGCTCAGCCAATCAGACATGATAATGCAAGATGCAGGTATCAGCGATCCTCCCCAGGCAGCATGGAGGGGCTGCAGTAGCAGGAACTCTAGCTTAGCACGCACTCTCTGATGTTGCCCTGCAGAGCTGTGCTCTCTGTGCCCAGCAAAGTGGGAAGGGGCAAGGGAGCCTCCTGTGGAGTCATCTGTGCTGTGAATCAGAAACTATTCTTTATGCATAGCCTCCATGCCTCCCAGCCACAGAGAGACCTTCCCAAAGATGTTATTGTGAGATGTAATAACTTTTTCTGCTTCAGCTAGCTAGAGTGGGTTTCTGAGAAATTGTGAGCAAGCTACTTCATCACTCTGAGTTTCAATTTCCTCATCTGTAGAACTAAAAATAGGAATAACCAGGATTGCTTTCAGGGTGAGAGCTAATGACTATAAGAGCTTAGCCCCATAAAAGCTATAAAGCTGGTAGTATTACTTGCATCGTTGAGACCTCGATGTCCTGTTCAAGTGTCTGCACAAATGATTGAGGTGAAAGACTCCCTTGGTATTTACAAGTAAGCATTTCAGGGCCAAATACTGATAATGTAGAAAACAGCAGAATAATTTATTGTACCTTCGGATCCAGGATTGTTCCAAACACCAGGATGAAGAAGCCCTGAGAAAGATGGAAGAGGGAGGAAGAGCCATTAAACAAAATAAAATGATAATAATAAATGCCAGTACTTATTATCAGTTCTTATTCTGGTAGAAGGTAAATAAAAATAATTTTACTAAATCCTTAAATAGAAAAACAAAAACCATTTTATTAAATCTTTGACTCTCTCATTTACTTTTTTTAACTTAAATTTTATTTTTTTACTTTATAATACTGTATTTGTTTTGCCATACATTGACATGAATCCACCACAGGTGTACATGAGTTCCCAACCCTGAACCCCCCTCCCACCACCCTCTCCATATCATCTCTCTGGGTCATCCCAGTGCACCAGCCCCAAGCATCCTGTATCCTGCATTGAACCTAGACTGGCGATTCGTTTCTTACATAATAATGTACATGTTTCAATGCCATTCTTCCAAATCATCCCACCCTCTCCCTCTCCCACACAGTCCAAAAGTCTGTTCTTTACATCTGTGTCTCTTTTGCTGTCTCGCATATAGAGTTATCATTACCATCTTTCTAAATTCCATATATACGTGTTAGTATACTGTATTGGTGTTTTTCTTTCTGGCTTACTTCACTCTGTATAATAGGCTCCAGTTTCATCCACCTCATTAGAACTGATTCAAATGTATTATTTTTAATGGCTGAGTAATGCTCCATAGTGTATATGTACCACAGCTTTCTTATCCATTCGTCTACTGATAGACATCTAGGTTGCTTCCATGTCCTGGCTATTATAAACAGTGCTGCGATGAACATTGGGGTACACGTGTCTCTTTCAATTCTGGTTTCCTCGGTGTGTATGCCCAGCAGTGGGATTGCTGGGTCATAAGGCAGTTCTATTTGTAGTTTTTTAAGGAATCTCATTTTAAAGTCGCAACACCTACACACAGAATCGGACACGACTGAAGCGACGCAGCAGCAGCAGCAGCAGCAGCAGCAGCAGCAGCAGCAGCAACACCTAGATTGATCCATTCAACAAATCTGGATACAGAATTTTTCACGCACTAGCCACTGCTCTCGACACTTAGAACACTACAGTAAACTAAGCAGACTGAGGTCCCTGAGGCATGCAAGAATACTATAGGAATTTGTTATTTGGGCAAAATAAACTGTTTTATGTTTATCAGGAGTTGCACATCTCATCAGAATATAAATAGCCCAAGAAAGTCCAAGGAGACAGGCTATGCATAGCCACCTCACAGTTCTTGAACAATCAGTAATGAAAGAAACTTCCACAAAAAATAACAAAAGCAGCTGTGCTCAGCATTTATGAACCCCCCCAACCTCCTTCCCCTATCCACAACTAAAAGCTGTTATAAAACTTGTGAAGAAAAATTAAGGCCACGGATACTCATAAAAACTCTAGAGTTTCTAAGTACACTGACAGGCGCTCAGAAATGGGTGCTCCAGATATTATACTATACAGAGAATTTATTAGTTCTCATATCTCTTATCTCATATCAATACTTCAGCTATCTGATGCGAAGAACCAATTCATTGGAAAAGACCCTAATGCTTGGAAAGACTGAGGGCAGGAGGAGAAGGGAGTGACAGAGGATAAGATGAATGAATGGCATCACCAACTCAATGAATATGAGTTTGAGAAAACTCCGGGAGGTAATGGAGGACAGGGGAGCCTGGAGTGCTGTAGTCCAAAGGATTGCAAAGAGTTGGACATGACTTAGAGACTGAACAACAGCAACATCTTACGATTCATACAAAGATAGACCCCATTAAAGTCACACAGTGGCTGTTGAGCTACCATTACAGTCCATTTGAGTTTTCAACTTTTTTTCATGGAATTGGCACAAAACCACTCTGGAAGAAGGAAGGAAATGTGTTTGTCCCATTTTTCACCTAAGGAAGCTCAGAGATTTAACTTTCAAAATGTGAAAGGCAACATCAAAATACATTAGACAAAATTTCTCTTGGAGATGAGGTTACTCAGGTCTTGACTCACCAGACAAGAGATGTCAGATAATGACCTTCGATTTAGGCATCCTTGTTAAGCTGCTTCTATTTCATAATCAAATGTGATCCTTACCCAGGCTGAGGCCTGCTAATATACATAATTGAAGACAAACAGCACCATAAAGATGTTACAACCGAGTGACCATCAGCAGAAACAATATAAAATCCCCTGCAATCATGATCTGTATAAACCCGGCTGAAGGATAAAGGACTTCAACGGGGACCGGTACATGGCCACCCTACTCAGCTATTCCCCCAGACATGCTAAAATACACCTCCCTGTTCACCCAGTCCATGGAGCACTCCAAAGCATGGAATGATTCTATCACATTATTCTTTTCAGTGTTTCTCTTAACTTACAAGAAAACCATTGAAATCTGTCGTTGTGTCTATTAAGAAAATGTCTTGATTTTGTGAACAGTTCAGTTATAAAGTATCACTTGTATAAAGATGCTTGGGCCAAATACATCCCAGTCAGGTTTTGGTACTAGTAATACATTTTAATCCAAAATCTACACAAATTTTACCCAGGAATTAAATTTTAAAAGATCAGGGAACCACAGCCTGTTTCCTGAAGGCTAAAGGACTAAGCTCTCTTTGAAAGATCTTTAATTTCTTGAGTTTGGATTAATTATATTTGTGTCTGAACATTTACCATAATGCTCAGCACAAAAGAAATAATAAAGTCATGTCCCTGTGTATTTCTGTATATGCATGTGTGCATTTAATTGCTTTATTATACAACCTGCATCTATAGCAATAAATATGTAACAGGAAAACATTCCACAAGGATCACTTGTCATTGGTCCATGCCACCTTGAGAAAAGTTACAAAAAATATCCTTCAAAAAATTCAGATAAGACTTTAGTCACAGTTCTATCTCTGAGTGAGAAGAATTCACTAGTAGCAGCTTCTTTGAATTTCCTTTAGTAGACAAAGCACAGTTTGAGCAGGTAAATCTCAAGATGTTCTCCCAGGGTTTTAAAGTATGTGCTTTAACTGCTGTAGACTGAATATTTGTGTCCTCCAAAAATTCATATGTTAAATCCTAGTGCTGGATGTGAAGATATTCGGAGGTGGGGCCTTTGAGAGGTGATTAGTCATGAGGGTAGAATCTCATGAAAGGGATTTAGGGTTCAAATAAAAGAGGGCCCCAGGGAGCTCCCGGCCCCTTTCACCAGGCAGGGTTATGGCGAGAACAAAACTGTCCATCTGTAAACCAGGAAGTGGGCTTTCACCAGATAACTCAATCTATCTGTGTGTGCCTCGATCTTGGACTTCCCAGCCTCCAGAATCATGAGAAATAAATACCTGTTGTTTATAAGCCACCCAGTCTATAGTATTTTTTGTCATAGCAGCCCAAATGGACTGAAACATTTACTTTTCTCCCACCAAAACAGCTAGAGGGGGATCCTCAAACCTCCCACCCAGCCAGTTATTCTCAGTAAATATGAAGGAAGACAGGGGTCGGAAGTTATGGATTGACAAACGAACAGTCAAGGCAGCTCTTGACTACATAATAACACTGCCCTAGCTAAAAGGTGCAGCTTCCCCAGTGGCTCAGAGGTAAAGAAATTGCTTGCAATGCAGGAGCCACAGGAGATGCAGGCTCAATCCCTGGATTGGGAAGATCCCCTGGAGGAGGAAATGGCAACCCACCCCAGTATTCTTGCCTCGAGAATCCCATTGACAGAGGAGCCTGGTGGACCACAGTGCGTGGGGTCGCAAAGAGTTGGACTTAGCACACACACAGCTTGAGCTTTAAAACCCGTGGAGATGCTCCCACAGAGAAGGAACCATAAAATCTTTAAGAAGGTCTTTCTCCTGCATCCTGATGACCTCCTGCACGTATAGGAGTCTCTCTTGTCCGTCTGCCCCATCAGCCTCAGCTGACCCACATCTCGGTTTCTCCTTAGTCCCCACATGTCCTGCTTCTTGCTCAATTGATTCTGTCTCCTCCATCAGTGAGGGCTGATGACTCTCCTTTCTCTCCTCCTGCACTGGGCATCCTCAGGATACTCTGATCCACAGACTTGCTGGTGAACAGCAATAACCAACTCGCCTATTTTGTAGCACTTGCCATTCTCCATGGTTAAATACTTCCACCACAGCTAATTTAAACCTAGCAACACTACCATGTGTAAAATAGATAGCTAGTGGAATAGACAGCTGCTATATAGCACAAGGAGCTCGGCTCAGTGCTCCGTAATGATGGGTGGGGGATGATGAGGGAAGGTGGGAGGCAGGCCCAACAGGGAGGGGATATATGTATACATCCAGCTGATTCACTTCCTTGTACAGCAGAAACTAACACAGTGTTGTAAAGCAATTATACTTCAATAAAGAAAGATAAAAAATGAAAATAATATCAATCCATCAATCAATCCAGCAAGCTGACATCATTGAGCATGGAGTCAGGAAGAGATGGACACATCATACAGTGTTCCCACAACCCAGACATACTAGTTGCCAATAACCTCAAAAGTGCAGTGAAATACAGATACAATTACAAAAGGATGCATTTTGAGGATGTATGACCTTTGTTTTCAATCTAACTTATTTAATTTGTAAGGACGTCTATGTTTACAATCAGCTCCCCAAATTCCTGAAAGGTAGCAGTCAGCTCTCTTGAGCCAGTACAAGCCAGTTCCAGCCCAGCACTGCCTCATGCCTGCCCCAGAGTCTGACCTTCACCCTGACTCTGCACTCAGCTTCTCACTGTCCCAAGGGTCCTGGCATTTAGCTGGATGGCTCCACCCTTCTCCTTGTCAGGAGTCAAGGCAGAAACAGCTGAAATTACAGGTTGACCCTGTAATAATAGGTAATGGAGTTCATGGTATCAAAATAAATACTCACAGCCTGGTTTAAAACAAAAGTCACAATAAAGTGGCCCCAAGGAAGACAAGGGAAAAAAAATGCTTAAAAGTGAAAAATGAATTCATTCAGCATTCATGATGAATGTCTATGGGGTACCCAGAAGAGAAGTTTTAGGAACATTACATTTTAAAAATATTTTTTATTTTGGGGGTCTTGCTGCAAAGCATATGGGATCTTAGTTTCCCAACCCATGCCCCCAGCAGTGGAAGCGTGGAGTGTGAATCACTGGAGTTCCAGGGAAGTCCCTAGGAACACTACCTTTTGAACCCAGTTCTACCAGTGACTAGCTGCATAAATGTGGGTAAGGCAGTTGATAATTACCAAGAGCGATACAAAAAACGTATGGTGCAATTAATATTTTTCATACAAATTTTTAAAAAATCAAAAGGTGAAACACCTCTGTTTTTGTGTTTTTTTTAAACTGGAGGATAATTGCTTTATAGTGTTGTGTTTATTTCTGCTATACAACAACGTGAATCAGCCATAAATATACACATAATCCCCTCCTTCTCCAGTCTCCCTCCCACACTCCCCAGCTCACCCCACAAGGTTGTCCCCAAGACATCAAAACACTTGCTGTAGAATGAAATCATGTACACTTAAATTCTGAAAGAGCAAAATGAGAAAACATTTGAATTAAAATTTCTATTATAAATAAAAAATTTATTTGAAAATAACCTTATTTGAGATAATAAAATCATAAAAATAAGGTTATTTTCAAATAAATACACAATTAGGAACAAAAGGAATATTTTAGAAGCCTTTAAAACAAAAAAAATCTCACTTTTCAATTAGTTACTATCTACATTTAACATTCAGTATAAGAAATTATGGTATACTATAACTGAAAAAAATGAAAAAAAAATTCAGTCAGGTAAGGAATCATTAAAGATAAATACATAGTCACCTGGTAAAATGCTCAGATGTATTTTTAAGTGAAAACATAAATTGTTTTTTAACTCCTATGCTATGTGAAAACATATTTGCATGTAAGCATAGAAAACTTGGCAAAGATGCATATAAAACTGTGAATATCGCTTAATTCACAGAGGTGAAAGACGAGAAGAGAGACTGTCTTTAATACCACTCTGGATGGCTTGACTTATTAAAATAAGATGGTTTTCAATGGTCACTAAAAATTCTAAATGGTGAGGAGGTGGGAGGGAGGTTTGAGAGGAAGGGGACATACATATACTCATGGCTGATTCATATTGTTGTACAGCCCAAACCAACACAACATTGTAAAGCAATTATCCTCCAAGAAAACAACTTTATGAAAAAAGGAAAAATAAAATTAAAAAAATTTTTAACTTTAAATAAAAATATAATATGTGGGCACATTTTAATACCTCCACTTACATACCTAGATTTTGGGGGAAGTAGTATTATTTAGTTTCTAAACAGCAACAGCTCAGCTTTTAATATTTTATTTAATTATTTGGCTGTTACAAGTCTTAGTTGCAGTACGCAGGATCTTTCAGTTGGGACTTGAGGAATCCTTGGTTACAGCAAGTGGGATCTAGCTCCCTGACCACAGAATGAACCTGGACCTCTGCACTGGGAGCTCAGAGTCTTAGCCACTGGACCACGAGGCAAGTCCTCCATTCACTGTTTTCTTTCATTTTTAAACAGTCCTATAAAACGGGAATTCTTCTACCTATTTCGTAAGTGAAGAAAACATGGCTTGGCAAAGTTAAGCAAATATCCCAAGAGAGTGTTACACAGGCGTAAGTCANCAAGTCCTCCATTCACTGTTTTCTTTCATTTTTAAACAGTCCTATAAAACGGGAATTCTTCTACCTATTTCGTAAGTGAAGAAAACATGGCTTGGCAAAGTTAAGCAAATATCCCAAGAGAGTGTTACACAGGCGTAAGTCAGAGAGTCTAGATTTTAATCCAGGCCTTTCTGGAACAAAAGCTTAACTTCCTGCCTCAATTTCCCTTCCACAAAGAGTCATGTCCTACTCTTTGCCACCCGTGGATTGTAACCCACCAGGTTCTTTTGTCCGTGGGATTCTCCAGGCAAGCATATTGGAGTGGTTGCTATTTCCTCCTCCAGAAGATCTTCCCGACCCAAGGATCAAACCTGAATCCCCTGCGGCCCCTGCGCTGGCAGGCAGATTCTTTACCACTAGCACCACCTGGGAAGCCCTCCTGACCCAACATGCTATTTCAAATCCTTTGTCTTTTATAAAGAAATATGATGCTATGAGCTCCTGATCACAAAACTTTCTCCTGAATTCTCTCACTGTGGACTCAGTCAGAAGGCTCTGGACTTACCTGGAATGCGTTGAGCAGGGAGAAGATGATGTGGAAAGCCAGCGAGCCATCATTGAGGACCGTGGCTATGCCGAATCCCCAGGTCAGTCCCAGCAGTGGCGTGAGGATGGCAATGTTTTTACTGATCCTCACGATGGCCCTCACCTCCTGGAACATGGAACTGCCGATGGCCACTCGCCGGGTCTTGACAATCACCAGTGTGACTGTGACCAGGTTGACAACCACGATGGCCAGAGCCGGAACCACAAAAGCCAGAAGGGCCTTGGTCACGTCCCAATTGAGCCAACAGGCCTCAAGTCGGAGATAACCTTTGCCAGGCTCAGTGGCAGCGACCGTGATAGCAGCGATGAGCAAAGGGCACCCGTAGCCCACCGCAAAGAGAGCTGCCACCAGAACGGACTTGGGCAACGTATGGAAGACAATCAGGATTCCGTAGAGGATGAGGAGTGCCTTGGCGAGCATCCAGAAAAACACAGAAAGGTAAAAGAAGTGAACAAAAAAGGTTGCTGCCACGCATGCGCTGTGGTGCCTCGCTGGACCACTGAGAAAGGAAGCCACGATGAACCACACATCAGCCATCAGTAAGGTGGTCGCAATGTTAGCAACGCACACATGGCGTAAGTATGAGATCTCTGTCTTCGTCACCTGGCCCCAGACCAAGGCCTCAACGAACAAGCAGAGGATCAAGCTGCAAATAGAAACACCCAGGCCTATGTATGTGATGTAAATCAGGATGGGGCTCTGCAAGACGTGGGGTGCCATCAGAATCGAGAAAGAGGTAAACGTCTTGCTCAGGTTACATTTGCAGACCGCCTGCTGGGAGTTCTCCTGAATCATCTGGCAGACCTTGCGGTCCCATCTGTTCTCCAAGGAGTGCCAGCCTGCACACTGTGCTGTCCTGTCCTCCGACTTGCTGATCTTTTCAAAAATCAGCGAGATTTTTTCAAGTTCCTTGGGCAGAATGACAGACAGGACAAGCCCATTCACGGTGATGCTTTCCAAAACACTGGCTTCTAAGATGGCCCCGAGAGTTGGGAATGCGATGCTGATGGCCCGAGAAGCAGAAGGCACCTCCTGAAGCTCCTCTCTGCCGATCAACACCTTCCCTGTGACCACATCACTGGTATCGTTCACTCTCATTGAAAAGGTGAAATTCTTTCCGGCGTTGTCTCTAGAGAGGATGGTGCCCACGGTGTGGATGAAAGTATCTGCTATGTCAATGGGATGCTTATTGACAAATAGCTTTCTTGCGAAGGAATTGATTGAATGTAGCAGGACACAGCTGCTGTTTCTTTCGGGGATGAAGGTCCAGTTTGAGATGCTTTTGCTATTTAGAATGTGGTTGGCCATGACGCTGTAACTCTGTCAATGAAGACCTGGGATTAGTACTGAGCCACTCTCTGAATCTACCAGAACAATCAACATTTACTTTTAAAATGTGTGGTCCTGGGACTTTCTGGGTGGCTCAGTGGTAAAGAATCCACCTGCCAATGCAGGAGACACAGGTTGGAACCCTGAACCGAGAAGATCCCACATGCCATGGAGCATTAAGCCCGTGCACTACAGCTGTTGAAACTGTGCTCTAGAGCCCGGGAGCCGCAGCTGCTGAAGCCCGCACGCTCTAGAGCCCGGGCTCCGCAACAGAAGTCACCGTAGTCAGAAGCCCTCGCACTGTAACTAGCGAGGAGCCCCTGCTCGCCGCCACGAGAGCAAAGCCTGAGCGGCAACCAAGGCCCAGCACAGCCCAGAATACATAAACAGATAAATATAATTAAAGTTATACATAAAAACGTGGTCCTCCAGCTGGCAGCAAAGGCATCCCCTGGAACTGCCTGGAGATCCAGAATCTCAGGCCCCACCCCAGACCTAGTCAATCAGAATCAGCATCCTTTTTAAAAACTGAAGTATTGTTGATTTACAGTGTTGTATTAATTAGTGTTGTCCAGCAACAGACTCAGTTACACACACATATATATAAATACACATTCTTTTGCATTTCTTTTCCATTATGGTTTATCACAGGATATTGAATACAATTCCCTGTGCTTTACAGTAGGACCCTGTTGTTTATCCATTCTCTATATACTAGTTTGCACCTGCTAATTCCTACCTCCCAATCCATCTCTCTTTCGCCACCCTCCCCCTTGGCAAACCACCAGTCTATTTTCTATGTCTATGTAGAACCAGTATCTTAATGAGACTCTCAGGTGAGGTTAGTGCTGCAAGGGAATTGCTTTCCTCCCATTTTGTGCAATGCCTTCCTTCCCCACGCCCATTGCCATCGTCAATTCCTTTTCATACCTTAGCGAAACTACCATTTGTTTACTCTGGTCGGAGGACCTATTACGTAATTAGCATCTAATGAATCCCACTTGTGTGCAGCACCTTGTATAGGAACATTTGTTGTTGCTTAGTTGCTAAGTCATGTCCAACTCTCTTGTGACCCCATGGACAGTAGCCTGCCAGACTCCTCTGTCCATGGGATTTCCCAGGCAAGAATGCTGGAGTGGGTTGCCATTTCTTTCTCCAGGGAACCTTCCTGACCCAGGGATTGAACCAGTGGCTCTGGCATTGACAGGTGGGTTCTTTACTGCTGAGCCATCAGGGGACCCCACGTATAGAAACATACCAAACTGGAAATCAATCCTAGAGGCTAAACTTACTTTTTAATATCCTCTGCTTTGAAGATCAAAGCAAAAAAAAACAAGGATCCAGTTCTATTTTATATTCCTGAGGCAGATATGTATGACTGTTTTCTTTGCTCTCAGTTATTTCCCTTTTTTGCAACCTGTTCTGACTCCAAATGAAAGTAAGAAAATCTTTCTCTCTGCAGATCTACCATGGTTCTCAGTTTTCAGTAGCCAAATAGACACTGGAAATGTATGCCAGGGTTTGATCCACACCCCATAAGTGGTCTCTCTAAATGTTTGTTGATTGAATGTTTTCATTTTTTCATTCTTCTATTCATTAGGTCTTCATTCACTTTTCAATGACAATTTATTGAACACTTGCTGTGCTAAGCACTGGAGATACTGAGATGAAAAACTTGGTTCTCAGACCCCCAAAAGCTCACGGAGTATCCAGCTCACCTGCATTCCTTTTCCATCAAGATGATTCTCTCCCGCATCCTCACCACCACTCACCTGCATCTTTGCCTCATCAACATCCGTCATTGGCACAGTGGAGATGTTGTGTAAGAGCTGTACAATCACAGCAATGTTTCCCGGAATCCGGGGAGACTTCTGAATGTTTCTGGTCACACAGGACAGATCCTGTGGACACTTTTCCATTAACAAATCTGTGATAGTCTCAGGCTTCTTGGTGTATTCGCTTATTTTTGATCCTCCAAATGTTTGAACAGAATTTAAATCTGCCTAAGAAATGGCAAAAAACAACAAAAAGTTTTTTAATGTTCCTTTTGTTTTAAATAGAAAAGGAGTTACTAAAATTTAGGACAGTCTGATCACATGATGGTATGTTGCATGTTTTTGTATTTTACATTCTCAAGTTCATACTTGCTATGAATTACCTGCCCAATACCAGGGTGTTTCAACAGAAAAGGAAAGCCCTGCCTTGCCAGCCACCTGCTTCCTGCCAAAATAGCAACTGTGGTCTTTAGTACACCTCTTCTGACTTCTTCCATGTACGTATGCTGCACATTCATTCTGCAGGTAGATTTCTAGGGCCCTCTAAGCTTATTTCTACTATTCTTGAGGGACAAAGCATGAGATATGAGCATATTTTTAAAATAGAAATTCTGAGCTGAATTTGGATGAATCCATTGGAACACCCATAGAGAAGGACTGAAAGTATTGATAGATCTCCCATGGATTCAGGCTTGAGTCTCACCCTTGAGAGCAAGCAGGGCAAACTGTGGCCCCAGGATAATCACCTGATTTGGGGTGGGAGTGGGGGCAGGGCATGCTGCATGGCTTGTGGGATCTTAGTTACATAACAAGGAATCAAACCCAGGCTCTCAGCAGTAAGAATGCAGAGTCTTAACCACTGGATCACCAGGTTATGTTGATAGTCACCAGGTTGCTGCTGCTGCTAAGTCACTTCAGTCGTGTCCGACACTGAGACCCCATATAGCAGCCCACCAGGCTCTCCCATCCCTGGGATTCTCCAGGCAAGAATACTGGAGTGGGTTACCATTTCCTTCTCCAATATATGAGAGTGAAAAGTGAAAATGAAGTCGCTCAGTCGTGTCCGACCCTCAGCGACCCCATGGACTGCAGCCGTCCAGGCTCCTCCGTCCATGGGATTTTCCAGGCAAGAGTACTGGAGTGGGGTGCCATTGCCTTTTCCTTATAGCCAAAAATGGCCTGTTTTTTAGTAAACACAGTTTTATTGGAACTGATAGATCTATTGGACAGGTACAAACACACTTACCAACCACACAGCCTCACATCCACTTTCCCCTTATTGAGTGCTACATGCATTGCTAATTTCTTATTGTTTTTAATTGAAGTATAATTGCTTTGCATTGTTTTATTAGTTTTTGCTGCACAACAAAATGAATCGGCTGTATGTATACATATACCCCCTCCTCTTGGGCCTCCCTCCCACCACCNCTTAGCGACCCCATGGACTGCAGCCTACCAGGCTCCTCCATCCATGGGATTTGCCAGGCAAGAGTACTGAAGTGGGGTGCCATTGCCTTCTCCTGTATGTGTGAGTGTGTTTAAATTAAATAGATGTTTGTTTCCAATGGAGCCATATGCAAAACACATTCCAGGGTGTGTTTTGCAGCACATGTGTTTTCTTTCTGCCTGTTTAGTCTTTGTTACTCAACCTATGGCTTTGGGGATGGAGGAATTTGACATAAAGACAGGAAGAAATATTTCAGAATTGAATTGCTAACAAATTTGGGAATTGCTTTGTGGAATCTGAAACTTGGGGACACTTCCTCTCATGTCTACTTGTCTTGCTTTGACTTCAAGTGTCCGGAGATCTTCAGGGAGCAAACCCCAGCCAAGTTGCCACCCAATGGGTGATGTTTCAAGAGTGCCATTAGACTGCGACTTCCCGAGATGTTGAAGGGACATGGAAAGTAGTCATTCTTGCTGTCATTGTTTAATTTCTATTTAGGACACCATTGTTAAATTTCTGTTAGGGCATTTCTTGGAGACGGGAAGCTCATCTTATGTTTGTTGAGAAAAGACATAAATGAAATTGTAAGCACTTTTGTCATATTTAGAAAGGGGCCAGCAGATGAGAAAACATTCTACGTTGAAACGTTATCTCTGTAGATCTAGCTATTGTAATCATTCATGTTGCTGAGTTTTGGGTTTTTTTTGATTTTTTTATTTTGGATAAAGGAAAGGGGAGGCATTTCTTAATAAAAAGCCTTCCAGCACTTCGTATTTGGCATGTTTCACTGCGTGAAATTTCAGAGCTGAGATGATTGCTTCGTGAATTTTTTTTTTGAGAATCTCAAGAAGTGACTTTTCTCATGTTGTATATTCTAGAGAGATAAACCTTTTCTGAAATAAATGTCTTTAATAATTTTTTTTTTGCTTGAGCTGCATGGAATAAACACTTGTTTAAATAAATTAATTAATTAGTTTGGCTGAGCCAGACCTTAGTTGCAGCACTCAGGACCTTCAGCTGTGGCAGGTGGGATCTAGTTCCCCAACCAGGGATCAAAACTGGGCCCCCTGCATTACGAGTGTGAGTCTTAGCCCCTGGAGCACCTGGAATCGACATTTTTAAACATCTGTTTGAGAGGGAAGCGTTCCTCTCCAGCTATCCCTGACTTTCAGAAAGGTGTGGAGCAAACCTGGGAAGGCAGGTCTGGACCATCAGAAACCTTGACTCTGAATGAAAATGGGGAAGGAAGGAGGCTGGGTGGGGGGCATGGGTAGTCAAAGATTGGATTCCTGTTACTGTTTTGCCACTACACTTATACTTCTAAGTTTTCTGCTTGCACGGAACTGAGGAAGAGCTCATGACTTTGGCTAACTGTGAACAAATCTGGAAGAAAAAGGATTTTCCTTAAGTCCAGATTAAAATATATCACTTTTAGTAACCCAGACAGGGAAAGACAGATATAGTATGATATTACTAATATGTGGAATCTAAAAAAAAAAAGAAACGGATACAAATGAACTTGTTTACAAAACAATAGACTCACAAACTTGGAGAACAAATATAGGAGGAAGCAGGGGTGGGGGTGCTGAGGGGGAAGGGATATTTAGGGAGTTCGGATTGACATGTACACACTGCTGAATTTAAAATGGATAACCAACAAGGACCTACTGGATAGCACAGGGAACTACTATGTAACAACTTAAATAGGAAAAGAATTTGAAAAAAGAATATATATATGTGTGTGTGTGTTTAACTGATTCGTTTTGCTGTACATCTGAAACTAACACAATATTGTAAACCAACTACAGCTCAATTAAAAGAATTCTTTTTAATTAAAGGAGAATAAAATACTATAGGACCTTCGGAAAACTGTTAATGATAGTCTGAAACAGGCACTGCAAAATATTTTAAATAATGATTAGATTTCAGTGAACTTCAGCTAGACAATTATTTCAATGCAGCAAACATGATTTTAAAATGTGATTTGCCTAGTCTTTAAAATAATGACATTGTTTTCTATAGGATTATGCATGGTTGGGATAAAGACTATTTCTTTTTCACCAAAAAAATGATCAAATAGTCAGTATCAACCATTACAAAAGCTCCTGGCCTTTGTTGATGACGTCCAAGTCTTCTCCTTCCATCTAAAAGCAAAGAAACAGCCAACACCTCTCAAAGAACATCTTACTCAGGGATGAAAAATATTGAAGTTATTAGAATTTATATCTATATAGCATGGACTCTAATGCAAATTCTCAGTTCTTCCAGTCTCCCTGCTCTCCCTCCCACCTTTCCTCTTTCTTATGGAATTTTCTATGTCCCCATCATGCATCCAGCACGGTTCTAGATACTAAGAAATCATTTTAGTTTTGGCATCAGTTTTGGCAGAAATAACAATACCAGGGCATGTCTAAGATCAGTTTTGAAGAAGCTACTACCTACCTATGAAAATACAGCTCCAGAGTTAGGTGGAAATGAGGGCCCATAGGTCAAGCCTGGTGCTTACTCTCCTTCAAACGTGATTTCTAATCTGAGCTTGCATGTGGGAATGCCAGCTCATCTTCCACCCCAGCCACCCACAGCTTTCTCAGCCCTGCCTAACCCAGAGAGTGTACCATCCTTCCTGCTCCCCAAATATGGGCTGGTATGTCACACCCCAGTAGGCAGATGCCTTTGGAGGGATTCCCGTGCTAGGTGTTACATGCAAGACAACAGCAGAACCTGAAGGTTATCACAGCAATTGCCTGTACCTCCCAGGGCCAGCTGGTGCACACACCTGTGGCATCCTGGTAAGGTCTAGGGAGACCACGGGGACCCCACCTCTGGAGCAGAGGGGCCCAAGCAGACAGCGCTAAGGACAGAACCCAGTCTCAGGCTGACTTTTTTTGCATGGAGCATTGAAAGCTTCCAGTTGGAGACATTTTGCCTTTTCGTTTGTTCTTCTAGTAGCCAGAAAGGCCACTGTGCCGAAGACGATGACTCGGATGCTTTTGCTCTTGCTGTATGGCTTCGTGTTTCTTTTGGCCACAGAGTCCTGCAGGACGTTATGCCAGGTGAGAAGAGGGAGGTGGGAGGATGCACTGGTGGGGAGACCAAATGGAAATTAGAACCCATGAGTTAGCCAGCCCATCTGAGCTGAAGTGTATGTAGAAGGGGGAAAGTGAAAGTGAAAGTCGCTCAGTTGTGTCTGTTTGTGACCCCAGGGATCAAACCCAGGTCTCCCACATGGCCAGTGGATTCTTTACCAGCTGAGCCACGAGGAAAGCCGAAGGACACTGGGGTGGGTAGCCTATCTCTTCTCCAGGGGATCTTCCCCACCCAGGAATCGAACTGGGGTCTCCTGCATTGCAGGCAGATTCTCTACCAACTGAGCCCTGAGGGAAGCCCAAAGATGGGGTAGAAAGCTCCAACCAGAAGAAACTGCAACTGCAGGCCACCAAAACCCATTTTAGCCAATAGCTGCCAGTTATTTTCCCGTCTGCTTTTTCCATAATTTCCTGAGATGCAGAGGGGTTTGAATGAGGTAAGGGTAATCCACTCTTCTTCCCTATCCTTTGATGGTGAAGCTTTCAGCGGCTGGTAAACAGGGTAGTGCCTCTTCCTTCAAGGCACCTGAGAATGCGGAGGCTGGGAGGAGTGTGACCTTGACTGTGTGTGTGTTAGTTAAGTCATGTCTGACTCTTTGCCACCCCATGGTAGCTTACTAAGCTCCTCTGTCCATGGAGTTCTCCAGGCAAGAATACTGGAGTGGGTTGTCATTTCCTTCTCCAGGGGATCTTCCTGACCCAGGGATTGAACCCGGGTCTCCTGCATTGCAGGCAGATTCTTTACCATCTGAACTATAGGGAAGTCTCCAACCTTGACTGGGAGATGGTTAATGGCACTGAGTGAGCAGGACTTAGGAATGGTCCTGGTCCCGTGAAACACTGTCCCACCCAAAATGGCATCTCCTTCGAGAAGCCTGATGGTGAATACCACCAATGGGCAGGAAGGAGCAGTGAGCACTTTGGTCAGGTGGCAGCCT
>SJYV01027770.1:187751-205968 GCA_006410875.1 Neotragus pygmaeus
CACACACAAAATGCACACTAAGTGTACACACACAGGGTACACACACAAAGTGCACACAAAGTGCTCACACACAGTGTACACACACAAAGTGCACACACACAAAGTGCACTGCAGGGAGCCTGCTGTTGTGTGACTGGTTGGTGGGAAGAGCTGTGTGATCTCCAGTTCCCTCCTCCTATAATGCATGCTTCAAAGCTTCAAGTCTCTCAGATGATCATATTCTTTCTGGGGTAGCATGGATCTCTGCATTTGTGATCCTGTAGGCATGTCACCAATCACAAGATGGACGTTTTAACCCCCTTGTGGAGAGAAAAGTCATTTTCTGCTTAGCATTCGAGCAGGGTCTGGATTTGCCTTTTTAGGCACGGTTATGGCACCGAGGACTCCCCACTGACCACCTGCTCTTGTGTCAGACCCCATCTGCATGTGAATTGACAGAACCCTTGCAGAGAAGACAGATGGCAAAGTGAGAGATATTTATGAAGCCCACCACATAAGCTCACTATTGTGTGAGCTTGTTATTTACATAAGTGACCACGGAAGGATTTGATCTGGTTGATATAGGTACACATTGCGGGGGGCGGGGGGTGGGGGATGGAGAAATGGAGCAGTTCCCAGAGAACCAAGGGCAGGAAATAGCAAATCAGCTTTGATGAAGGGCCGAGGACACTGCAGCCACCTGGGCTCAAAGGAATGACCAACAGACCAGAATGGTTTTGTTGCTGCTGTTGCGATGTGATTATTCTGAGAGCAGTATATGTTAAGTATGAAGCACTCTTTTATGAAGGGCCCTTTTCCTCGCTCTTCTCTGAGTAAATGATCACAGGGAAAGACTTTTATTTTATTGAGAATTTTTGGTTAGTTTCATGTGTACAACATAGTGATTCAATATTTTTATAGATTATACTCCACTTAAAGTTATAAAATACAGGCTTTATGCCCTATGCTGTACCATATATCCTCACAGCTTATTTTTTAAACTTTAAAAAATTTTATTTTTTAAATTTATTTAATTGAAAGATAATTGCTTTACAATATTGTGTTGGTTTCTGCCATGTGTCAACATGAACCAGCCATATTTATATGTACATCCCCTCCATCTTTATGTTTTTAAATATTTATTTACTTATTTAATTACTGCATCGGGTCTTAGTTGTGGTATGTGGGATTTTTTTTGTTGCAGCACCCAGACCCAATTGCTCTGTGGCATGTGGGATCTTAACTGAACCCACATCCCCTGAATTGCAAGGCAGATTCTTAACCACTGTACCACCAAGGAAGTCCCAGGGGAAAGGTTTTAAATTGTAGCAATGATTTTTTTCCCCCCTAGATCTCTTTTCAATCTAGGGGAAAAGGTTTGAGTGACCTGCCAAGCTCACATGGCTACTACTTTTTAGAGCCAGTTTTCAAAGCCAGATCAATAGGATTCCAAAATCGCAACTCTTTGCTGTTGTCTGTCATTTGGAACTTAGCAAGGAGGAGGGCAGACTAGGAGACCGTAGTGGCTGTGTCCTAGTTCTGGGGGAATTCAGTTGGTTGGAGAAGTCTGTAATATTTACAGCTTCTAGCTGTATTTGTGGCTTTAAGCAAGGCGCCCTTGAGAAGCTGAGCTTTATTTGATTGCCATCTAGTGGTCATTTAATCTCTGTAGGGAAGCTAAGCACTGTAGTTTTTGTTTTTCATGTCTCTGCTGAAAAGCCAATAAAATCATTTAAGTTTACAAAAATGTATATGTAGAAACAAAGAATGTTTCCCCAAATCTTAACTTACATGAGACCATGTTATGTGGAGAAATCTAAGCAGAATATGAGATCACTAAAAATGGACTTTGTAAATTATTTTCTCTCTCTTACTGATAGGAAAATTTGATACTCAGAGAAATACACAAGGTTACAAAGAATGTTCTTTACACATTATGTAGAGCGAGCATATCATCAAGAGCACAGGCTTCAAAATTAGCTTGCCTAGTTTTAGCTCTATCCTTCTATGCCTTGGCCAAGTTGCATAACCTCTCTGAGCTTGTTTCCTCAGATGTAAAAGTGTAACAGAAAACAACAACCTCATATGTGAAAGTGCAACAGAAGAGGTGGCAAGAATACACAGAAGAGCTATATAAAAAAAGATCTTAATGACCCGGATAACCATAATGTTGTGGTCACTTACCTAGAGCCAGACATCCTGGAGTGCAATGTCAACTGGGCCTTAGGAATCATCACAATGAACAAGGCTAGTGGAGGTGATGGAATTCCAGCTGAGCTATATTTAAAATCCTAAAAGATGATGCTGTTAAAAGTGCTGTACTCAATATGCCAGCAAACTTGGAAAACTCAGCAGTGGCCACAGGACTGGAAAAGGTCAGTTTTCATTCCAATCCCAAAGAAGGGCAATGTCAAAGAATGCTCAAACTACCGCACAATTGCACTCATCTCACACGCTAGCAAAGTAATCATCAAAACCCCTCAAGCCAGGCTTCAACAGTATGTGAACTGAGAACTTCCAGATGTACAAGCTGGATTTAGAAAAAGCAGAGGAACTAGAGATTAAACTGCCCGGATCATAGAAAAAGCAAGAGAATTCCAGAAAAAACATTTTCTGCTTCATTGGCTATGCTAAAGCCTTTGACCATGTGGATCACAACAAACTGGATAAATTCTTAAAGAAATGGGAATACCAGACTACCTTACCTGCCTCCTGAGAAACCTGTATGCAGGTCAAGAAGCAAAAGTTAGAACCGGACATGGAATAACAGACTAGTTCCAAATTGGGAAAGGAGTATCTCAAGGCTGTATATTGTTACCCTGTTTATTTAATTTTTATGCAGAGTACATCATGCGAAATGCCAGGCTGGATGAAGAAGCATAAACTGGAACCAAGATTGCCAGGAGAAATATCAATAACCTCAGATATGCAGATCACACTACCCTAATGGCAGAAAGCAAAGGGGAACTAAAGAGCCTCTTGATGAAAGTGAAAGAGGAGAGTGAAAAAGCTGGCTTAAAACTCAACATTCAAAAACCTAAGATCACGGCATCTGATCCCATCACTTCATAGCAAATAAAGGGGAAGACGTGGAAGCAGTGACAGACTTTTTCGTGGACTCCAAAATCACTGCAGATGGTGACTGCAGCCATGAAATTAAGACGTTGGGTCCTTGGAAGAAAAGCTTTGACAAACCTAGACAGCATATTAAAAAGCAGAGACATTATTTTGCTGACAAAGTTCATATAGTTGAAGAGCTACAATTTTTCCGTATCGCATCCAGTTATGTATGGATGTGAGAGTTGGACCACGAAGAGGGCTGAGTGCTGAATTGATGCTTTTGAACTGTGGTGTTGGAGAAGACTCTTGAGAGTCCCTTGTACTGCAAGATCAAACCAGTCAATCCTAAAGGAAATCAACCCTGAATATTTATTGGAAGCACTGATGCTGAAGCTGAAGCTCCGATACTTTGGCCACCTGATGCAAAGAGCTGACTCATTGAAAAAGACCCTGATGCTGGAAAAGAGTAAAGGCAGGAGAAGGGGATGACAGAGAATGAGATGGTTGGATGGAATCACTGGACTCAATGGACATGAGTATGAGCAAACACCAGGGGTTACCGGGTGTGTTGTAGTCCATGGGGTTGCAGTCAGAAACCCCTCTAGCTCTTACCTTTGAACTCTGTTGCCTGTGCTTAATCATGTTGGCTTTGCACCTTTTCTAACAGGATATTGCCTATAGCCTGAATATACAGGATAGCCTATTCTCAAAAGGCTCTGACCTTTACACTTTTCCATTAAAAATTATAGAACAGAGAATAACACTTGTCTCGGAGGTTTATAGGCTGCTCACTCACTTTTGAATCGGCCTATTAGCCGATTAGCACAAAGAAGAGCAGCAGGAGATAACTGTACTTTTATACGTTTTCTAAAACACTCCATCATCAAACCTGTTGTCTTTTCTGGGAGCCCCTAGGCTTCCTGCCTTCGGTTAGTGGGGCTTACAGTGGTTGGCTTCTTTTTCAGTTTCACTGCCATTTGGCCACAGAGCATTCGCATCTAAGACCATCTGATGGACATGTCTTTATTTTGTTCCAAATCTCAAAGCACTTGGGAGGAATTTTTACTATAAAATTGTTGTGGTTGTTTATTTGGGAAGGATGTTTTTACCTTAAGTCTCTTTCAGTCTATTTATTAAGTCGATTTTTCATTCATTGTTTTTGGTCGGTTTCAAGGGAGAGGATAAGAGTGAAAGATGTTATTATTCTATCATATCAGACTATATTTGCATCCTGTTAACATTTAGTAATATTTCTAAAAATACACATGAAATATTAACAAGTGATTTCCCTTATTAAAGAACTAAGTTACTCAATGCACTTAAAATATAGTTTTACTTTTCCTAGCATTATTCACACAATTTTCTAGGAATTGACATATAGCTATTAAAAACCACTTATAAACTGATATGAAATACCACCCAATAGCTGCAAAATGAAAAACCATACCTGATTAAAAAAAAATTATTGGCTCTATACAATATTGATACTTATTTCTAAATTTACTTTCCTTTTATGTAAGCATATTCACAATGAAGTTTTAAGTGGTAAAAATAAAGGCTATAATTGTTAGGGTTCAGAAAAAAATTTTCACACTCCACCACCACCTAGTCTCTTAAACCTTGATTGGCAAATAAAGTCAAATAGACCCATTTGAGTTAAGCTGCTGCCAGCTTTTACTTCCTAAAATGGGGCTAAATTTGAAACTTTTCCTTCTACCATCTGCACAGGTGTTAGACAATGTCTAATGTCCTTTCAAACATCGTAACTCTATAATCCAAAATTTTATCATCATTTGCACCTGCAGGGCTTAACTTATCCCGTGTTTATACAGCCCAACAAAAAGCACAAATTATCGAACTAAAAAATTTAAAATGACTTGCTACACTTATTTTCCATATTGCTTCATAGTAGTGTCTCAATCCTTTTCTGATTCACATCTTTCGGATTCCCANTTCTTTTTGAAGGAGAAGCATGCTTTTTTACAGCACCTATAAACAAGTCAGTGAAGTCTACTGTTCTGAGTTTCCCCATAAATATATATTATTATTATTTTTGGAATGTTAGAATACCACAACACCAACCGCATTACATAATAGATACTGAAGGCAAGTTAGGCTATAACAAGGGTAAAATTTTATGGCTAAAAATATTCATAGCAGCAACTTTTAAAAAGATGATTTTATTAAATCAAGTCATTGCACTTGGTCATTTTATTGCTACAGCAATACAAGGCCATTAAATTTTAACACTTCTCATTGCTGATTTGAACTGATTGTCTCATTCTATTCATACATTTCAAGTTTAAATGCAAGCATAAAATGTTTACCAATATATCGAGAGAGCACTTGGGTTGTTGTTGTTGTTTTCTGTGATCACAGTAAGAAGCATAAAAAGAGAATCCTCTGTTACACCAGGCCCATTCTCTCTTCCTATCTTCAGACTTAGATTTTGTAGAGAGGTAATAGCTTTATAGAAGGACTGAAGCCCAGTGGTCACATACATACACACTGTACATCTAATATTAAAATATAATTCCAAAAATTAGTAACATGACGTTATTTCAAAGAACAGCAAACCTGGACAACACGTTCACTAACAATCTGGCAGTGGCAGATGCCAGGCAGTTCACCTCTCCTCTGTCACTTATACTCACTATTTTAAAAAAGAGAAAAAGATTTATCCCCAAGTAAAAGCTATTATTATTACACAGCATCTTGTGATATGAACTTTACAGGAATCAATAAAATTCCTACATCAAGAGCAAATACTGGTGAATTGCTAGATTAATCGTTTTTCCCTTTGAATCTGTTGGGTTTTCTTTACTATTTGGTCAAGGGCAAGAAAACAGATATGCTACTTTATTATTTTTCAATTCTAACTGAGGCAAACACTTTAAGTGTCTTTCTGCACTCATGACCATCTTGATCTTATGCACTGGTGAGAAACTGATCAACAAAAACTTTAAGAACAGCCTCAAATCCTCTGGAAACTTCCCCTACCCTATTATTACGGTGGGGAGGAGTCCCTTCATAAGACTTTACAGTCATCAAGCTGAAGGATGATTTCCAGAATACACTGTTTTTATTTCTACCTAAGGACTTTCATATTAAAAGAAAATTAGATGCAATTTAAGAAGAAAGAAATCATTCATTTGACAAGTCATTTAAAAACATTAGATGAGGAATAAACAATTTTGTTCAGTAGTGACCTCATCAGAAGAGCCCAAGGACTTTAAAAAGTTAAAATGTATTCACTCAATACACAATCAGATTTTCCCCAAAGCACTAAAGTTGTGGATCTAACATCAAGTAACTATGTATTGGAGTTTCTATTATTTTCTATTTCACTCTTCTTTTATTGGAGACAACATGACAAAATTTCATTAACACAAGATTTCAGTATGAAGACTAAAAGGAAAAATATTGGTTTGGGGGTTTAAACAATACAAAATAGAAGCATGATAGATGGTACTTAAAATCTGAAAGTCATTTGCTATAATAAAGCTTAAAGTCTAATATTTTTGCAAAAAAATCAAATTTTTACTTTTAATATAAACTCACATATGTTGAGACATATTATCTGTAGATAACATTTTAAAATGCTCAAGTGTTCATAAGTGACTCTGAAGAATCTGCTCTTCACCTATTTTGTGAAAATGCATTTTGAAAATGGACAACTATATTTGGTTTTAAATAAGCTTTATGATCTACTAGATACTTTTTTTAAAGTTGGTACCTAAATGACAGCCCAAAACATCTCCACCAGTTAGTTTAGTCTAGCAGGTAAATTACACAATGTAAAACCTGAGTATATACATTATGATAGCGCGTCAAAGTATGAAACTGCACACTGAAGTTCTGAAAGTTCTGGAGTTTTGTTTTCTACATTTCCATTATTAAAAATCAGAGGCAGGGGCATGAAGAATTAAATCACAAGAACATGAAATGAGTTAATATTTGAGCCTGTAAAATAAGCAGAGAAGTACAGCAAAAAGGCTGGTGTTTGCATATTTTATGTGCTGTTGTTTGTAGGCACAACAAGTTAAGGGTTAAATTGACATTTTTAGTTCCTTAGACCTCATGTGAGCTTAAAATATAGCTCACATTTTCCCCAATATATTTAACAATCTGATACATTTTAACTAAATTCCTTTTATGAATCCTATAGTGCAAGCAATATAAAATATTCCCAAAGTTAAAGAAGTTATTTTGAATATTTCGTTAGTTATTACTATATGCGTGGGTGAGTAATCTGGTTCGTAGCTAGGAAACTCCTATTTCATCACCCGGAATACAAACAGCACTGCAAACAAACAGGCACGACAGTGTAATCCTGGGTTAAGAAGCTAAACATAAAAATATATATATACAAAGTTTATATCTCTTATATTTTATGGGAAAAGTAGTGGCTACATTTACTATAAAGCTAAACTGTCCCTCTCAAATGATATATTTTACAGATTATTTGAAAAGATACCACCATATTTATAGTATAGATCTCTTTAAAAATAATACTACAATTTTGATTAAAAAAAAAACTATTGTGAACTTTCTTTCCTTATTATACAGATTCAGTAGTATTTTAAAGCAAACTAAACAAAAAAGTTTGCAATCCCAGCACATAAGAAATAAGGCCTCTTTTTTTTTTCGTATTGGCAAAACAAAATATATAAAAAAAATTCACCCTCCCGCCTACAACTTTTCTATAGATATAATATACTATATTCATATAGTATATGAGTTCATATACTCATATTCTTTATCACAACATCAGCATTTGTTATTTCAGTTGAAGTTCATAGTGTTGCTTCTGAATCCCTGGAACACTGAGAACACTGGGTGCCCGTCATCTCAGGAAGATAGGAATGCTTTTTTCAGCTTCTCTATTTCCACCTAAAATACAAGACATAAATTGAGCAACAGATAAAAATCTTTACTTTAGTAAGGTGTGTTTATTTTCATCCTAAGTCGAGAAGATCTGATCATAATTTCAAGCTTCCAGATTTTGGTTTCCAATCTAAAATCCAATTTCCAATGGTGTGATAAATACTTAAAACGTTCAACAGAAGAAAATGTCACAATGCAAGTTCCTTAGTGGTAGGTAACAACAACAAAAAAAGCAGCTACAGCTGCTTTTATAGAGAACAATGTTAAGTAATGTATTTGAAGATCTGTAAGAAAATCTTTAGCCCTGCAAAGAACAAGAGCATCCTCGAAACCAAATTAAGAAATATACTCGTACCTGTAATTACACAAAGTGGGCAGTACAGAATTTTTTTCCCCCAAAAAGCAGGACCAGTTTAGTTCCATGTTTTTAACTTACTGCTTAGATAATATTGGTATATCACTTAACCTCACTTGGTCTCAACTTCCCCAACTGTAAACAAGTATGTTCTAGATTAAGTTGCCTTTAAAGCCCAGGAATATATATAAATTTCAGTCAATGGGTTATAAATATTTCCACCATTAGGTAGAAGACATTCTTCACTTAATACAAATTCATGATTTAAGACACTGAAAAGAAAGTTAGAAAAATTCACAAAATTTTCACAATAACTCTAGAGTTGTTTTTAATTTTGACATAATACAAATAACTAAGTTGAGGCTAAAAGAGATTCAATACCACACTTGTGATTCCATGCAGAACTTGTACTGGTAAAGTCTAAGGCTTTAAAAGCTACAGCTTTTGTACTCTCTTCCCAATTATATCGCCTTCATGGATCACAGCCTTGTCGTGGAGAAGGGACTTGTATAACTCAATGAAGCTATGAGCCATGCCATGGAGGGCCACCCAGGACAGACAGGTCACAGTGGAGATATTTTGATCATCTTTGACCATTCACTGCATGTAGAAACATTTAGGGCTTACCTTCTCCTTACAGCATCATCCTTCTCTCCCATCATCCCTTTCCCCAATAAGGCATAAAAATAATGCATGTTATGGCTAACTTCTGACAAACAGTTCATTACTAAACGATGAGCATTTTGCAACTGTCAGAAAGTATAATTTCAATAAGCTCACCATCTCCTAAGGGATCCTAACCAATCAAGAACAGTTTGCTTATTCCAGAATATTTCCTGGTATTATTCTTTGACTAAGACAATTATTAGCTAAACATGTTAGCAGCATTGGATTGAGACAAAATAGCCTCAATCTTCAGCTAGAGTTTCTCTTTCGGCATGTTTATTTTCACTGTTCATAACTAGATTTTTGTATAACTCTACAGTATAATTTAATACTATCTGATGTTAAGTTAGTGCTTCCCTGGAAGCTCAGTGGTAAAGAATCTGCCTGCCTATCTATTCAGGAGATGTGGGTTCAATCTTTGGGTCCGGAAGATCCCCTGGAGAAGGAAATGGCAACCCACTCCAGTATTCTTGCCTGGGAAATCCCACCAACAGAGGAGCCTGGCAGGCTACAGTCCATGGGGTCACAAAAGAATCGGACATAACTTAGCAACTGAACAACAACAAATGTTAATCCTATAGTAATTCAAAGTATTATTTTAAATTTGGAGCAAAACAGTTTCTCCTTTATAACTATGATCCTAAAACTCTATTGCCTTTATTAAAGTACACTTTTGCAAATACAAGGGTCAAATTTTTCCCATTAAAAAAAATTTATAACACGGGTCAGTAAGAAGCTGAGTAACAGCTGATTTTGCTGGGAAACAAAAATTAGATGAAATTCTTCAAAATAAGAAACAAATAATTCATTTGACTTTTCATAATTTTTATGACAAATTATGTCATATGTACAAATTTAGCATTATTAGTTCTTCTTGCTAACATTAATACCTTATTTCCATATATGAATATTGTTATGTATAAAAATACAAGGAACAACATTCAAGAAACATTAAAAATTTTTTTTTCAATGTCTACCATGCTTTACACTGGGAATTTAACATACATTTAGAAGATATTATGTATCTCCTACCATTTATTAGTGTGACAAAAATTTGTCAGCCGTCTAATATGTATACAGCACTGAACTACGAGCTATAGGCAAAGATGAAACAGAAAAAGATCCCATCTTCAACAGTATAGAAGTGGGCAAAATAAGTATATAACATAAATAGCGATAAGATAGAAAATTATTACTTATTCATTGCCTATAAAACTAAACAACATGAACTTGAAATAAGAAAAACTGCTTTTAATCAGAGGACTGGTGGCCAACTCAATGAATGTCATTGTTTGAGCAGGGCCTTGAGAATTCTACACAACTTGGGCATGAGAAGATGAGACAAAAGGGACACCCATAAAAACACAGTAGGAGCAAAAATTCAGACCAGGGACTTTCCTGGTAGTCCAGTGGTTAAGGCTCTGCATTTCCACTGCACAGAAGCGAGGGTTCAATCCCTGGTCAGGGAACTAAGATCCCACACACTGCACAGCACAGCCAACAATGATAATAATAATAATCCAGGCAAATCAACTGTAAGGGACAATTGGGGATAAGAAGCAAGTAAGCAAAGAAAGATAAACTAGGACTGGGACATAAAAGATTTCATAAACCAAGTCAATAAGCTTGAACTTCATTCAGCAAGTAACAGAACTTCTCAAACACACTGAGTGAGGAAAGACGAGATAAGAATGAGAGAAACAAACTAAATAGAAGGTAAGAGCATGTGAAATGGACAGAAACGGTGGGAATAAGGAAGAAGTTTCCAGAGTAAAGCCAGGAGACCTGAAAATGAGTGGGATTAGAAAAGAAAGAAGTCCCATGCCTGCATGTTTAGAAGGGCAACAAACTTTCAACACAAACAGAAAATCAGAATCTGAATAGAAGGTATCACGGGTAACAGGGAACATGCTAAGTGGAACATTCAGGAAGACTACTAGCTGGAAACACAAGAGAGAAGCTGGGAAAAGAAGAACTAGACTTTGGTGGAAGATGTGCCACAGCTAATGGCCACACTCCTGGGCACAGGTGAGCACCGTGGATGGAGAGGAGGGCTGAGGACAGCGCTGCAGGAGCACCTCACTTAGGTGAGGAGGGACGAGAAGCCAGACAGAAGAATGCAGGGTCACAGGACCCAGACTGTCTCTTATACACATCTAGATGTGTATAAGAGACAGGATAAGGACACATGACTGTATTTTCTCTTATTTAGCAGGACATCCAGTTGTGAGTTCAGAAACCCAAAAAGTTTATGTTCAAGTTTATACTTAAGCAACCAAGCTATGGCTGGGTAGCTATGGCTTGGGAAAACTGTAGTCGGTTTTTAAATCCTCCTGTATTCTATTCTCCTATCTTTACACTCTACTTTGCTCTTTCAAATCAGCTTTTTCCAGATGACAGAAAAATGTAATTGTGGAGATCTTCCATGCTGAGACTAGCTCTTTGTTTCAAATGTTTAAAATCTCAATCTCTAAGTCAATAAGAGACTTCAATTTGGGCAAAGCACTCTCAGCTCCATTGTGAACTGAAGACAAATGAAAGGAGTATTTCCTCCAAAGGGATGCTGCATTCAAAAACAAGGGGAGAGAATGTACTGTGCCTTTTTCATCTGCCTAATCCATATCATCTCCATCACTGCAAGATATTTTTGAGAAGAGGAAATTAACCTCTCCCATTTTTAAAAGTCTACCCCATGGCAAACACTCCATAAGGTACTTCATATAAATCATTTCAAATTCTCCCAGTACTATGAGGTAGGAATTACCTCACAGTTCCAACTGAAATAAAAGACTCACAAAGGTTCAGGAAACATCATACAAGTCTAGAACTTTTACTGCCTTTATATCTTCCTGTTTGCACTGTTGTAATTGGATTGCAAAGAGTTGGACACGACTCAGCGACTAAAATTGTTTTATTTGGAAAACTCAAAATAATACAAAATAATATTCATCATACTCTGCAATAAGCATAAGCTGAAGTTAATGAAAAAATAATAAAGACCAACACAACTGGCAATACTATTCTTTATTTTCTTTTTGAAGGAGAAGCATGCTTTTTTACAGCACCTATAAACAAGTCAGTGAAGTCTACTGTTCTGAGTTTCCCCATAAATATATATTATTATTTTTTTTGGAATGTTAGAATACCACAACACCAACCGCATTACATAATAGATACTGAAGGCAAGTTAGGCTATAACAAGGGTAAAATTTTATGGCTAAAAATATTCATAGCAGCAACTTTTAAAAAGATGATTTTATTAAATCAAGTCATTGCACTTGGTCATTTTATTGCTACAGCAATACAAGGCCATTAAATTTTAACACTTCTCATTGCTGATTTGAACTGATTGTCTCATTCTATTCATACATTTCAAGTTTAAATGCAAGCATAAAATGTTTACCAATATATCGAGAGAGCACTTGGGTTGTTGTTGTTGTTTTCTGTGATCACAGTAAGAAGCATAAAAAGAGAATCCTCTGTTACACCAGGCCCATTCTCTCTTCCTATCTTCAGACTTAGATTTTGTAGAGAGGTAATAGCTTTATAGAAGGACTGAAGCCCAGTGGTCACATACATACACACTGTACATCTAATATTAAAATATAATTCCAAAAATTAGTAACATGACGTTATTTCAAAGAACAGCAAACCTGGACAACACGTTCACTAACAATCTGGCAGTGGCAGATGCCAGGCAGTTCACCTCTCCTCTGTCACTTATACTCACTATTTTAAAAAAGAGAAAAAGATTTATCCCCAAGTAAAAGCTATTATTATTACACAGCATCTTGTGATATGAACTTTACAGGAATCAATAAAATTCCTACATCAAGAGCAAATACTGGTGAATTGCTAGATTAATCGTTTTTCCCTTTGAATCTGTTGGGTTTTCTTTACTATTTGGTCAAGGGCAAGAAAACAGATATGCTACTTTATTATTTTTCAATTCTAACTGAGGCAAACACTTTAAGTGTCTTTCTGCACTCATGACCATCTTGATCTTATGCACTGGTGAGAAACTGATCAACAAAAACTTTAAGAACAGCCTCAAATCCTCTGGAAACTTCCCCTACCCTATTATTACGGTGGGGAGGAGTCCCTTCATAAGACTTTACAGTCATCAAGCTGAAGGATGATTTCCAGAATACACTGTTTTTATTTCTACCTAAGGACTTTCATATTAAAAGAAAATTAGATGCAATTTAAGAAGAAAGAAATCATTCATTTGACAAGTCATTTAAAAACATTAGATGAGGAATAAACAATTTTGTTCAGTAGTGACCTCATCAGAAGAGCCCAAGGACTTNCTATAACATGCATTACCAGCTCACTTCTTCTGGCTGTAGTCAGGCGCTCCACCATATGGATGGACCACAACTTGGTTCCCCATTCATCAACTGATGGACATTTAGGTTGTTTGCACTTTGGGGCTATTATGAATAACACTATATATGGTTTTTGTTTGAACATTTGTCTTCAATTCTCTTGGACAGCATTATACCTTGGAGAGGAATTGCTGGATCATATGGGAACATGATAGTTAACTTTCTGAGTAACTATCAGGCTGTTTTCTGGAGTGGCTGTACCATTTTACATGCCCACTCGCAATGCATGAGGATTCCAATTTCTCACATCCTTGCAAACACTTGTTATTGCTCATAGTTTTTATTATAGCCATCTGAGTGGGCACAAAATTGTATCTCACTATGATTCTGAATTTGCGTGTGCTAATGACCAATGGTGTTGAACATCTTTTCATGTCCCTATTGGTCATTTTTCTATAATCAAACTGCTGGAACCTAGTCTATAACTGAGCTACTACTTCCTGTTTTCACTGGTTTGCCTTTCTCATAATCAGGCTAGGTTTTCTTAATCAAGCTTTCCAATTCCTAATTGGAATAATTAGAATTAATAACTGAATTTCTAATTATTCTGTTTTTTTTTCTCTTTGTAATTGTCTTTTATTTATTTTTTTTTACTTTATTTTACTTTACAATACTCTATTGGCTTTGCCATACATCGACATGAATCCACCACAGGTGTACACGAGCTCCCAATCCTGAATCCCCCTCCCACCTCCCATCCCACAACGTCTCTCTGGATCATCCCCGTGCACCAGCCCCAGGCATCCTGCATCGAACATAGACTAGCGCCTCGTTTCTTACATGATAGTATACATGCTTCAATGCCATTCTCCCAAATCATCCCACCCTCTCCCTCTCCCTCAGCTTTTTGCCAAGAGGAGAGAGACACTATTAAAAAATTTCTTTGAAAACAAACTTGCTCATATTAGAAATGTCTTTACTTGATATAATTTGGAAGAACTCTTTACACGTGTATTAAATAGTACTCAAAGAACACAGGGCTACTTACCCATGGTCCTTTTTCAGTGCTTCCACAACACACAGCAATTCAACAATCTGAGCTTTAAGTTCATCCAAGGAATTTTCTGCTTCTACCTTAGCTTTCATTTCTAATGGAGCTAGAAAAGTAGCTGTATTTGGTGTAGAGGTACTTGAAGGTGTCGGAAGGTGCACAGGCGGCTGAAAACATAATAAACAGAAAATTTTTATTTTATTTGCATTTATATTTAATAAGTTCAAAGATATTTTTTACTACAAGGAGATAAATAACTGAAGTAATACTTCCAAGATAAATGATAAACCTGGAAAAAAAAAAAAGCAGCTTGATGTTTACAACTGGAAAAAACCACTAAATGACCAAAGAATAAACCTGTAATTACTAAGGGTTTTTCTGAGAAATGTCAAAGGTTTCATTTAAGAAAAAAATCCATTAGATTTATCTTATGGTTGTCAAGTTGAGCATCTAGAAGCAAGAATATAAAAGCATTATTAGGGTACTACTTTGATCCTTCATATTAGTTACTGTTTAGAATATCCAAAGAGCTCCAACACAAAGCAACTATAAAGAATGCAGTAAGTCCAAAGAAGCATTAAAATGAATCCATGGCCTGATACCCTTTTCCTATTTCACTTGGGTAACAGCAAGTATTGATAAAATTTCAACAGACTGCTGTCAGCTGAGAGAATCAGATTAAGTGTATCTGATAATCTGAATGGCAGTCAGACGCCCTGCAATGAATCTGAGGAGCAGGAATAATCTTCTCAAACATAAGATGTGTGTCAGTTGTTGTAATACTATCTTAAATTAAATGGCAAGGGTCTAAAAAAGGCCCTCAACACCATTTAACAGATGGAAGAATCCAAATCAGTGCTTATTATGGTGTCAAGCTCACTATGATGTAAGCAGTAAAGATCTGTTGGCTTCTGCCGAACAGCACTCGTTTTAATGGGAAATGAAACAAATGTATAGATCCACGCCTTAAAAATTATGAAACACGTAGCATTTGTGCTACTCATTTAAAATAATGTAANAAAGAAAAACTGGGTGCAATAACCCTATATGCAGAATCTCTTTAAAGCAGACCAAGTGGAAAAGGCCAGAGGTTACAAAATCACCAGTGGCCAATTCCTTACATTTCCTGCTCCCTGGAGCACCCCAAGCTTCTGCACTAGGGAAGAAGCCACATTCCATCCACAGTCAGACTGAGGGGGAGAGTCCCAACTGAGCCTCTAACCACCCACCCTCGGGTCACCGCAAGGGAATCCCCAAGTGCCCCGGGGACAGCCCAGGGCTCTAAGTAGCCCACTTCTCAAGCCCAGGTGCAGAGCATCTGTGGATCGACNTATTTCCTGCTCCCTGGAGCACCCCAAGCTTCTGCACTAGGGAAGAAGCCACATTTGATCCACAGTCAGACTGAGGGGGAGGGTCCCAACTGAGCCTCTACCCACCCACCCTCGGGTCACTGCAAGGGAATCCCCAAGTGCCCCGGGGACGGCCCAGGGCTCTAAGTAGCCCACTTCTCAAGCCCA
The DNA here is from genome assembly GCA_006410875.1 of Neotragus pygmaeus. Lineage (NCBI taxonomy): Eukaryota > Metazoa > Chordata > Mammalia > Artiodactyla > Bovidae > Neotragus > Neotragus pygmaeus. The sequence goes on from SJYV01027770.1 coordinate 203,595, forward strand.
GGTGCAGAGCATCTGTGGATCGACTGTGAGTTGAATGATTCCCCCCACAAAGAACTAGAGTCCTGATCCCTAGTACCTGAGTATGTGACCTTATCTAGTGGTGCTCACTCCCTCAGTAGTGGCCAACTCCTTGTGACCTTGTCTAGAGCTAGGATCTTTACAGAGGTGATCAACCAAACAAGGTCATTGGGGTGAGCTCTAATCTGATACGATTGGTGTCCTTATGAAACAGGGCAAATTGGACCTCAAGATAGACGTGCATAGACCAAAGGAACATGAGGTGAAGAAACACAATGAGAAGACAGCCTTCCGCTGGCCAGGGAGAGAGGCCTGGAACAGATCTTCCCTCACACCTTCACAAGCAGTCAGCCCTTCTGACATCTTGATTTTGGACCTCCAACCTCCAGAGCTCTCATTCCCATTGTTCTAAGTCACCTTGTGGGCGATACTTTGCCACGGGCTAGGGAACTCACAGTGATCTCTGGCAGGGAAAGTCCATCCAAGGCAGGGCGGGCTGTCAGGGGAGCTGAAGAGCAAGACCTCAAGAGAGAGGTTTCAGCATCGGGCTGTCCAGGAAGCAGCAGAAAGAACAACAAACCAAGAGCCACAGAGCTGGGTGGGGGCTGGGCCCTGCTGNAAAGTCCATCCAAGGCAGGGCGGGCTGTCAGGGGAGCTGAAGAGCAAGACCTCAAGAGAGAGGTTTCAGCATCGGGCTGTCCAGGAAGCAGCAGAAAGAACAACAAACCAAGAGCCACAGAGCTGGGTGGGGGCTGGGCCCTGCTGCCCCCACTTAAACAGGGGTAATAAATCATGCCTGCCTGGCCTACACCCCCACGGGTGTGGAGGTCAAGGAACGCTCTCCAGTGCTTGGCGGCACATATACCAACACTAGAAAGACACAAAGATAAGGACGATCCCTGCCCAAGGATAAAATGCAAATTCATGACGCGTTTCTTTCTTTTTTTTTAAGTAAAAGAAACGGAATGCCCTCTGCAAGCTCCACATGTGCGCAAATCACCCTCCCTCATCCGCAGATCTTCAGTTTCTGCTCTGATTTTGCTCCCTGTTGCCAGAGTGGCGACACCGCCCTTGCACTTCACCCTACTTATCACTCGGAAGGACTTGGAAGCAAAATCTGCATTTTAGGAAAACTGAATTCGAGCTCCCAAACATGTTTGAGTCTGTTTGGAATATCCAAGACAACAAATAATAGGGTCAGAAACAGCAAACTCCTGCGGTGGCCAGAGGTCCTTTCAAGTCAGGCTTCCGAAGGGCCCAGGGTTCACTGGACAGAGAAACAGTTCCCTGACTCCTGCCAGGCAGGGACGGGGTGCACAGGCTGGCCCAGGGGGCTTCAGGGCTTCGCCACGAAGGTTTAAGTATGATCGCAGCCCAGAATTTATGGTTCCTAAATGTTTGTTTTAACCAGTGCTGAGAACACATATTTGACCCAGTGTGAACTTGACCTCTGGGTCCTTCTCCCTTCGCCGGGCTGTCTGTGCCGCACGACAAGATTTTTCCAGACAACCCTTAGGCCCCTGCTCCTTGCACTGGGGCCAGGGCCGCCCTCCCAGCAGCTGCCACAGTAAACCTCACGGCAGATCTACCGGCAAGGCAGCTGTCAATGGCCATAGCAGGCTGACGAAAAATGTGTGATCACTCCAGGCCCGACTCCCGCGCTTAGCCAGTACAATGCCGAGCCAAAAGGCACAGGAGCTTCTCCATCACCTGGCACTCCAGCCACACTGCACACTCACGGATGGTGCCACACACTCATGGACGATGCCCTCGATGCCCACAGCTCCAAGCATCAGGGCATGCATGACTCTGCCTCTTCTGTACATAATTAAGGAAAATGTCTAGAGTTGGCTTTTTTTTCCCCTCCAAAGCACTGTGGGCTGAATGCCAGTGGAAAAGCAACGGAATATCGATTTTCTGTTTCTTGCTAAGGAGAGAACAAGTCATTTGATGTGCCATGAGTTAAGTGAGTAAAAACAGACTCTGCGCGCCCTACAGCTGGCTGCATTTCTCCTCTATTCATAGACCCTGGCACACGGTAAAAGCTCAACAGATACCCATTAAATAAATGAAAGAACCATCCATGCATTTAGGCAGGGCCTGCCCTGTGCCAGGCACCAGCTTTGGATTCAGATCTGCTGTCTTTCCTGTTCCGTCCACCTCATTCTGCCAACCCGCCTCACTCGCATCTCGCCTTTCTTCTTCTGTGTAGTCTGTTCCCAAGTCCGGTCTCCTCTTTAAAGCTGAGCCCACTGGCAGTGTTTCTCTCTGGCCTGCACTTACACTGAGAGGGGGACAAAAAGACTGGAACAACCAGCAGGCAGTGGGTTCAATTTAGGCAGAGGGGAAAAAAAAA
>SJYV01027770.1:213261-284646 GCA_006410875.1 Neotragus pygmaeus
TGGGAGCTCATATACACCTGTGGTGGATTCATGTCGATGTATGGCAAAACCAATACAGTATTGTAAAGTAGAATAAAGTAAAAAATAAAATAAAATTTAAAAAAGAAAGAAAAAAAAAGAGTCAGACATGACTGAGTGACTTCACTTTCACTTTTCATCTTCATGCATTGGAGAAGGAAATGGCAACCCACTTCAGTGTTCTTGGCTGGAGAATCCCAGGGACGGGGAAGCCTGGTGGGCTGCCATCTATGGGGTTGCACAGAGTCGGACACAACTGAAGTGGCTTAGCAGCAGCAGCAGCTTCTGACTGGTAGCCTTTTGCAGCCTTATCTTTTTCAAGGTCATCGGAGGGCAACTCTGGCTAAACCTAGACACAACTCATGCCCTTGCCCCCTCATCTGGAGAAGCAGGAAGCATAAAGTGATTCCTCAATACGAGGATACTCTCCTTCCAGAGCATCTTTGGATCACCAAATCCCCAGACAACCTAAGAATGGGGTACTATTATCTTTTCAGAGAGGGCACTCAGTTGAATAGCTTACCAAGGAAACTTCTTTGAAAGTCTTAACATATTCTCTCTAAGAGGCGTCAAGGAGCACTCACCCATGACCTATAAAAGAATGCTCTCTATTTTCATTCCTTACGAGCAATACCCCACTTTGCACAGCAGTAGCGTTGTCATGGATGGGCTGTCTCCATGTAACAGATAAACCATATTATATCAGGTTTTGAGCCAGAGTTACTGAAGGGAGGAGAGGACGTGTAATTTGACCCAAGCAATTGTAAACTCAGGAAAATACTGGCGCACTATTGTCAAGTGTAATATAAGAAGAAGTGAAGGATTATAAATTAATCTAAAATGCCTACAACCCTGACTATTCCTGATCTAGCGGTTTGAGTTCCATAATGAGGAGGCTGATTAGTGAGTTCATGTCTGCCACTACTCCTTGATCACAGCCAAACCATAACCCGTCTGGACATCGCTCTTTACAAAACTAAAGTCACTATGCCAAAATCCTATTTCTTTCAGGGACTGAAGGCACCTTTCAACAAGCAAGTTCACCAGAATAACTGTAATAGAAAAAATTTTTTTAATTTATTCACCAGTATTTTGAAATCCAAACCATACACAAGACAAATTGCTTAATTTGATTTATTACACTGAATACTAGTAAGCAACTAAAATTTTGGACAATTCTAATCCACATGTTTATGGTTCAAGCTCTGTGCAGAGAACACCTAAGAATGCTTAACTTTTTCTGAATGGAAATAAGATTTCTTTATTTCCAATTAGCACCAGACAGAATCAACTTGTCAAGAGTATTCTCAAACTATATTGAAACTTTCACAACACAGAGGGGAAACAGTTTCTGATGTTCTCAAATCTATTCGCATCATTAATACATTTCAAAACATTGCTAAGCATGTGTATTAGTTTGAGAAGCCCTGCAGGAAAACCCACCTGTCAGTTCTGATGAAGAGTAGAGTGGTTACCTCCTGGGAACCGACCTCGAGGATGGCAGATGCTGATTGCCATTGTCAGAAAGCTTTAACACTACTGATTCCAGAGCAGGGCCTCCTACTTACCATTTCCCTCCTGCCATCAACTTAAAGAACGTTTTTCATTGGTCGATATCCATGTTTAAGTTAATCGTACTGGTTCTGCCATACTTTACACCTCCAATGAGAATTTTCTTCCTAGCCCCCCATGGGTGTAACAGAGGTTGAGTGCAGGGGAATCTTGGATGCAAGGCACAGTTGTATCCAATGAACTGGTATTGATACCATCATTACTTTGGCCTAGCCCTTCCTAGGTGCTGAGGAGGCTTTAGATAACTGGGTGGACTACACTGCAGTTATCAACTTCCTCAGGGCAGAATTAGCCTCTTCAGATGCCCTCTCTGTGACCCCCACCCCCAGGTGGACTGACCCACGTGGCTTACTGTGCAGGGTAGCTGGGAACATGGACACTTACGTTTGGTGCACCTCTGGGAGCCAGGGGCCTTACTCCAGCCGTGACAGCACTGCCCACCACAGACGTTGACCCTGAAACAAAGCAAGCCCCCTGAGTCCAGCAGTAGCAACACTCTCTCCCGGAGAACCCAAGCCTCCAGCAGGCTCCAGCAAGCCCAGCCTGCTTCCACCTTCCTCTAGCTTCCAGAGAGTCCTAACAGGTACTCAGGAAGCCCAACCCAAAGCTGCCCAGGTAGAAGGGTAAGGACAGGAGGTCAGAGCAGGATGGGAGAATCAAAACCTGCACAGCCTGGAACTAGACAGGAGAATAAGGTCCAAACTAAAGGTTTTCTTACAAAAGTAAAGTAAAGCCAGTTGTATTTTGTGTATTATCTGTGCCCACATTTTAAATTGAATCTGAGTTTCAGAGAGAGGCGTCCAAACAGAGGTGAGATCACAACGCCTGGAACCACCCCTGAAGGAAAAAAAAGAAAGCAAAACAAGTTTCCCTCCACGCCCTCAGCCTATGATTAATGGGGAGAGGGGCAGGGAGGATGTTTGGGAAAGCCCCAAAACAGAAACCATTGAACTGAAATTCTTGTCAATGCTAAAACATCCCCGTCCAGGGAAAGCAGACCCCACAGGTGCAGGGAAGCCAAGCCCACAATTACTAGGATGCTGAAAATTCTAGGTTACAGAACAGAGGCTGGATCTTTATAGGCAGCCCTCCTCCAAGCTTTTTTTTCCCACTAGCTCCAAAAATAAAAATAAAATAAACTGAGTTGCAAAGGGAAGTTTAATTGATGATGAGGGATTAAGCTGTAGTGACTTCATGTTTACGCCCATCTTCTAGGAGTAGTTTGGTTCGCGCACAGTAGGTTACGCCCCAGGCAGAAATGCCTTTTGTGTTTACCCGCAGCTCAGTAACAATGTGATGGGAGTTTTTTGCTCCGAGTTCCCCTACTTCCCCGCACTCCGCTCTTCCAGCCGCACTCCCAGAAAGGAAGGCAGAGGAGGGCGGGGAGGAGACAGCAGACCCACGGCAGACGATATCCGCGGTCATCGCGGGGCCAGACCCCGCGTGTCCCCGCGCGGGCAGCGCGCGCGAGGAAGGAGGGAGAGGGCGTGTGGGCTTACCCCTGCAGCTGCTGCTTCTGGTGAACCTGCAGCCTCGAGCCCCCGCCGCTCTGGGTCTCCTGCGACACCTTGGAGCGCATCGCTTGCCTGCCCTGTTTGGCGAACGGGACGGCCGCCGGGTGTCCGCCGGGCTTGGGGTGGAGCGGCCCGCCGGGGCCCCCGGGACGCGCCGGCTCCGGCGGTGGCGGTGGCGGCCGGAGCCCCTGCAGGGCCGCGCCGCCGGGCGGGCTGGTGCGCCGAGTCCGCTCCGAGGGGGCCCCGGCGCCGGCCGAGCTGCGGCTGTACCTGGCGTTGAGCGCGACGTTGAAGGTCCGCGGGCGCGGGGGCCCGCCCAGGGACAAGGCGCCCGCCGCCAGGCCGGGGCCCGGGCGCACCACGTACGTGATCCTCCGCACCCGGNTTTGACCTTTGATCAGGTCACGCTGCTTCCCATCCCAGGGTCTTTCTGTTTCCTCCCTCTTCAGAGGAAGAACTCTTTCATCTTTTCAACTCAGATGTCATTCTGAGACACTGCTCTGACTACTCTAGATAGAATAGGCTCCTGCCTGCCTCTCTACACCTTGCCGTGATGATCTGTCTCACCATGCTTTTCCATTTCCTACATGGCACTTCTAGAATCTTTGCTGCTACTACTGCTATTCTGTTGGCTAATGTTTGCTACATGGTAGGTTTTTTCTAGGGCTTTCCAGGTGACAAGGTACGAAAGTCATTCAGTCGTGTCCAGCTCTTTGGGACCCCATGGACTGTAGAGTCCATGGGATTCTCCAGGCCAGAGTACTGGAATGGGTTACCTTTCCCTTCTCCAGGGGATCTTTGCATCCCAGGGATCGAACCCAGGTCTCCCGCCTTGCAGGCGGATTCTTTACCAGCTGAGCCACCAGGGAAGCCCCCAGATGGCACTGCTGCTGCTGCTAAGTCACCTCAGTCGTGTCCGGCTCTGTGCGACCCCATAGACGGCAGCCCACCAGGCTTCCCCATACCTGGGAGTCTCCAGGCAAGAACACTGGAGTGGGTCCAGATGGCACTAGTGGTAAAGAAACCGCCTGCCAGTGGAGGAGACATGAGACTCAGGTTCGACTCCTGGGTCAGGAAGATCCCCTGGAGGAGGGCATGGCGATGCACTCCAGTATTCTTGCCTAGAGAATCCCATGGACAGAAGAGCCTGGTGGGCTATGGTCCTTAGGAACGCAGAGTCAGGCATGACTGAAGCGGCTTAGCATGCGCTCACGGGTTTCTTCTGTGCATTTCTAAGCATTAAATACTTTAAAATGGGTGTTTATATGTTATTAATTCAATTAGCTGTGGAATTTTATTACATACGTATCTGAGATTTTGGTGTCTATTTTTTCGCTATAGTCCCTGCTAGACCCCCAATCTGTAACTCCACAAAGATAGGCACTTTCATTTTGTTTACTGTGAATTCCATGGCCTTGATCAGTACTTGGCAAATAGAGGAGACTTAGTAAATATTTTTTGAATATTGGGCAGGCTGTTAGAATTCGTAATAACAAATAGAATCACCAAATATTTAAGTGAAAAAATGTTCTAGGGGAAAGGGAATAGTTTCTAAGGAAGGAATCATGCCTAACTGATAATTCTTAGAGTTCTTTTTTTATGAAAGTAATAGAGAACAGAAAATCATCTACTTAGGTTTTAGGCAAGACTTGGCAATGTTCTTTACTAAAGATCACTACGTATTAAGTCACCCTGGGTGGGAAATACACTTTTAGCATTGGCCCAACAAAAGGTTTAAACTCAGAAATCAGAAGGTAGGAATAAATAGGTATTTCTTTAACTGGAAAATGTAAAAATCAAGGTGGTGTTGTTCAGTTGCTCAGTCATGTCCAACTCTGTGACGCTATGCACTGCAGCACGCCAGGCTTCCGTGTCCCTCACTATCTCCCAGGGTTTGCTTAAATTCATGTCCATTTAGTTGGTGATGCTATTTAACCATCTCTTCCTCTGCCGCCCCCTTTTCCTCCTGCCCTGAATCTTTCTCAGCATCAGAGTCTTTTTCCAGTGAGTCAGCTCTTTACATCAGTTAGCCAAAAGCATTGGAGCTTCAGCTTTAGTATCAAGCCTTTCAGTGAATATTCAGGGTTGATTTCCATTAAGATTGACTGGTTGGATCTCCTTGCAGTCCAAGGGACTGTCAAGAATCTTCTCCAGCACCACAGTTCAAAAGCATCAATACTTCAACTTCAACTGAAGAATTATGGTCCAACTCTCACATCCATACATGACCACTGGAAAAACCGTGGCTTTGAGCATACAGATCTTGGTCGGCAAAGTGATGTCTCTGTTTTTTAAACACGCTGTCTAGGTTTGTCATAGATTTTCTTCCAAGGAGCAAGTGTCTTTTAAGTTCCTGGCTGAAGTCACCATCTGCAGTGATTTTGGAGCCCAGGAAAATAAAATCTGTCATTGCTTCCATTTTCCCTCCTTCTGTTTGCTATGAAGTGATGGGACTGGCTGCCATGGTCTTAGTTTTTTGAATGTTGAGTTTTAAGCCAGCTTTTTCACTCTCATCTTTCACCCTCATCAGGAAGCTCTTTAGTTCCTCTTCACTTTCTGCCATTAAAATGGTATCAACCTACCTAGCTATTAATAATCGTACCTGTTGCAGATTGAATTGTTTCCTCAAAAAGATACATTGAAATCCCAATACCTGGTTCTTGTGAATATGGCTTTAATTGGAAATAGTGTCTGTAGATGAAATCAAGTTAAGATGAGGTTATTAGAGTAGGCTCTGATTCAGTATGACTAGTGCCCTTGAGAGCAGATAGACTGACATACAGGGCATTTAGCCACGTGAAGATGGAGGCAGAGGGAGGAGTTATGCTGCTACAAGCAGAGGGTTGACGGGGGCTCCCAGAGGCCGCAAGAGCAAGGAAGGTTACTTCCTTAGAGGTTCCGGGGAGCATGACCTTGACAGAACCTTGATTTCAGACTTACAGCCTCTAGAATTGTGAGAAAATAGATTTCTTTTCCTTTAAGCCACCCAGTTTGTGGTATTTTGTTAGCAGCAGACCTCAGACACTGATAGAACATCCATTGTGCTTATTATCTTTAGAAGGGACCTGAAAGACCATGTAGTGAGGTTTCTTGTTGTTGTTTAGGCAGCCAAGTCGTGTCTGACTCTTTTGTGACCCCATGGACTGTAGCCCGCCAGGCTCCTCTGTCCATGGGATTTCCCAGGCAAAAATACTGGAGTGGGTTGTCTTTTCCTTCTCCAGGGGATCTTCCTGACCCAGGGGTTGAACCCACATCTCCTGTGCCTCCTGCATTGATAGGCGGGATTCTTTACTGCTGAGCCACCAGGGATGCCCAGTGAAGTATATAGATGACATAAAATTTTTCTAATTGTGAAGATGAAAAGTAATGGGTACAGATGATCACAGGAGAAATAACTGAATTAGCTTTTTTTCTGTGCTAGACCAAGAGGCAAGAAATCTAGCTTCTCTAGAGTTTATATTCCTTGACTGTGAACATTAATTTTGATTTATTTTATCTCCAAGATTGTTTTAAGATTTAAAGTTTTGTGATTTTATGAGCCTGTGAATTTATATGCCAAGCATCTTGTAAATGCTCAGTGAATATTGAAACAATAAATAAAACCTACAGGAAATAAAGAAGGTAGGAAAATACAAGTAAATCTTTGTAGGTGTAAAACTACAAATTATATTTTTTAAATGGTCTTGGGAAAAGGTGAGGCAAAGGAAAGAAAATTGAGAATCAAAATTCATTGTTTCTTCAGTGTGTCAGCATATAGCAAAAAGAAAATTAATAAATTGCTAAAACATCCTTTGAGGCTCTGTTTTGGCAACAGAATCCTTTCAGTGAGCTGGAGCAGAGGTTTAACCTGAGAAGCGTAGTATAAGTTAATTGTATAGATTTTTGGAGTAGAGTCGCTTGGGCTTGAGTTCTGAGTTAACCGAATATTGGCTCTATGACTTAGGGCAAGTTAGTTAACCTTTCTGTGCCTCAGTTTTCTCTTCTGTAACCTAAGGTTTGTGATAGAACCTGTCTCATAATGTTATCGTGGGGTATTAAGTGAGATTTCCGTTCAGANAACCGAATATTGGCTCTATGACTTAGGGCAAGTTAGTTAACCTTTCTGTGCCTCAGTTTTCTCTTCTGTAACCTAAGGTTTGTGATAGAACCTGTCTCATAATGTTATCGTGGGGTATTAAGTGAGATTTCCATTCAGATCAGTTGCTCAGTCCTGTCCGACTCTTTGTGACCCCATGAACTGCAGCAGGCCAGGCCTCCCTGTCCATCACCAACTCCTGGAGTTCACTCAAACTCACGTCCATCAAGTCCGTGATGCCATCCAGCCATTTCATCCTCTGTCGTCCCCTTCTCCTCCTGCCCCCAATCCCTCCCAGCATCAGGGTCTTTCCCAGTGAGTCAGTTCTTCACATGAGGTGCCCAAAGTACTGGAGTTTCTGCTTGGGCATCAGTCCTTCCAATGACCACCCAGGACTGATCTCCTTTAGGATGGACTGATTGGATCTCCTTGAAGTCCAAGGGACTCTTAAGAGTCTTCTCCAACACCACAGTTCAAAGGCATTAATTCTTTGGTGCTCGGCTTTCCTTATAGTTTAACTCTCACATCCTTCCATACATGACTACTGGAAAAACCATAGCCTTGACTAGATAGACGTTTGTTGGCAAAGCAATGTCTCTGCTTTTNCAACACAAACAGAAAATCAGAATCTGAATAGAAGGTATCACGGGTAACAGGGAACATGCTAAGTGGAACATTCAGGAAGACTACTAGCTGGAAACACAAGAGAGAAGCTGGGAAAAGAAGAACTAGACTTTGGTGGAAGATGTGCCACAGCTAATGGCCACACTCCTGGGCACAGGTGAGCACCGTGGATGGAGAGGAGGGCTGAGGACAGCGCTGCAGGAGCACCTCACTTAGGTGAGGAGGGACGAGAAGCCAGACAGAAGAATGCAGGGTCACAGGACCCAGAACACACTTTGAAAAGCAGAAACCTGAAGCGCTGGAGAAACTGAAGAGACACAGGAGCTGCCTTCAGAAACCCAAAATGCAAAGGGTTAAGGACTGAATTAAAGGCAAAGAATCACTGACTACAAATATATGCTTTTCTTGTGCTTTTGCTGGTTTTGCAACAAATGAAACACGAATGAAGAGAAAACTACAGATCAAGAGAGTAGCAAGACCTAAAGGGGGGCTTTTTATTTTTTGAATAAAGAGGAAAATTGAGTATTTTCAGGCAAAGAAAGGAGAGTACCAATAAAGGGTACATGTCAGATAAAAAGAGTAAAAACGGAGTTTTGATAATCTGCCAAATATCTTCATATACAGTACCTCAACAAGTAAAGCTAAACTAGGTAAGTGACTTCCTCATTCAGGCTGTGTACTTTAATACCTAAGAGCAAAGGTTCTGAAGTCTGGCTGCTTCTGTTAAAAAATGTTAGCTCCAGTGCTGACTTAATCATTCTAAATCCTAGCTTCCTCACTTTTAAAATAGGAACAATGATGCTTACAAGTTGTTATGTGTCCAATGAGACAATGTTCAGGAAGTGCTAAGTCTGATATATGCGCAGTTCTGAACTGAAAGTCACAAGGCTACGTCAGAAGAGGAGCTCAAGGTTTTTTTTAACAAGTTCCATGTTTGCTGTTCCACAGTGAGAACAAAAAGAAACAGGCTAAATAAGAAGGTAAGTTAAAATAGGGAGGAGTATGCAAGACTTAAATACAAAATGAGAAGAGCCTCTTCTGAAAAGGAGGAAACACTGAGATACACAGAAAAACACTCAAACACAAAGAAATACAAATGAAGACAGAAGTCAGTGAGGATGGAAAAAAGGGAAGATAAATAAGTGAAACTGTCAGTCATCAGCAGAGTGAAGATGATGACATTAGCCATAAAGTAAAATTAATTCAGTGAGAAATCGAAGTCAGCAAATCTAAAACCATTTCGTTGCCATTACCACTACCCCTGTCCCCAAGCAAAAAAACGAAAAAAAAGTTTAGCTGTGAAGNCTGTCAGTCATCAGCAGAGTGAAGATGATGACATTAGCCATAAAGTAAAATTAATTCAGTGAGAAATCGAAGTCAGCAAATCTAAAACCATTTCGTTGCCATTACCACTACCCCTGTCCCCAAGCAAAAAAACGAAAAAAAAGTTTAGCTGTGAAGAAAACTACAAGTCAAGAGAGAAACAAAGTGCAAACGATCTAGAACTAGACACTTTTAAGAGTGCATCCCACGTGCCTCATGCCTACAAGAGTGAACGCTCAAAAACACTGGCTGAATGAATGAATGGAATGTGGCAGGGAGTCAGCAAGAGATTAATTAAATGGTGACCCATGGTAGGGAGTGTCCAACCAAAGCAGGATAGCATAATTTGTGGTGGAACCAATCGCCCAGCTGGGTTGCAAAAAACATGTCTAGTTTATGCTGACTACAATCTCAATGCTGGAAGAAATGAATTACCTCTAGATTACTTCTCATTTCCTTCTCTTCTTCCAAATCTTTTCGTAGTTTATCCAGTTCTTTCCTAAAAACAAAGTTATTTATTGCTGTTAAGTCTTTCGATTAATAAATGTATTTGACTAAGGCGAACAAATCTGTTGGCTGATATCCCAGAACAAACAGGAAAAATTTTGCAAAGGAAACAACCATGTTGATTAGAAAAACTTCAAATTCTCTAGCTGAAACAATTCGAAATGACAGTTAAAAACAAAGCAAAAGCAGGGCAAATCTGAGAGAACGAAATTTTTAGGTGAATACAGGTAATTTTCTGTATTCAGTTATCATCCATTTTGAGGCAGGACACACAGCTCAAAAAAGGTGGTAAAACGAATGTGAAAATATGTCACGGGGCAAAACAAATTACAGTTTTTAATATAATAAACCTGAACTTTGCATATGTCTTTCTCTCTCTTTTTTAAACTTAAATATTACATTAAACTCCTAAATCCAAACCAGTAACAAAAAACTTTAGCCAGCAATTCCTCTCCTATAACTCATGTTTTCATTTTTCTAGGTTTCTTTCTTTTTATCTAGTCATTTTGCCTTCTATTTAATTTTCTAAGAGGAATTAAAGACTTTTAAAATAGTCTTTGGAAAGACTTCTAAAAGATCTGATATATATGCTTTAAAATATAGGTCATTAATATTTTTATTCATTCTACAGCTTATTTAAGAGCATCTACCAGCAATCTGTACATGTATTTCTTAGTTCTTAATAGCACACTTGGCATCAAAAATGTAAGATGTCCCAACCCACTTATTTTATAAATGCCCAACTCAACCCTGGCAAAAAGTGATCCAAGTCCTCTGATAAGAAAACCAAATATACATGCAGATATATCCCAGATCCAAAATAAGATGAATCTTACTTGCTAATACTTTTAAGACTAATTAACCCCTATGTTTGACATTTCTAGCCTCAAATTATATTTTTCAGGTATATCTATAACATGCATTACCAGCTCACTTCTTCTGGCTGTAGTCAGGCGCTCCACCATATGGATGGACCACAACTTGGTTCCCCATTCATCAACTGATGGACATTTAGGTTGTTTGCACTTTGGGGCTATTATGAATAACACTATATATGGTTTTTGTTTGAACATTTGTCTTCAATTCTCTTGGACAGCATTATACCTTGGAGAGGAATTGCTGGATCATATGGGAACATGATAGTTAACTTTCTGAGTAACTATCAGGCTGTTTTCTGGAGTGGCTGTACCATTTTACATGCCCACTCGCAATGCATGAGGATTCCAATTTCTCACATCCTTGCAAACACTTGTTATTGCTCATAGTTTTTATTATAGCCATCTGAGTGGGCACAAAATTGTATCTCACTATGATTCTGAATTTGCGTGTGCTAATGACCAATGGTGTTGAACATCTTTTCATGTCCCTATTGGTCATTTTTCTATAATCAAACTGCTGGAACCTAGTCTATAACTGAGCTACTACTTCCTGTTTTCACTGGTTTGCCTTTCTCATAATCAGGCTAGGTTTTCTTAATCAAGCTTTCCAATTCCTAATTGGAATAATTAGAATTAATAACTGAATTTCTAATTATTCTGTTTTTTTTTCTCTTTGTAATTGTCTTTTATTTATTTTTTTTTACTTTATTTTACTTTACAATACTCTATTGGCTTTGCCATACATCGACATGAATCCACCACAGGTGTACACGAGCTCCCAATCCTGAATCCCCCTCCCACCTCCCATCCCACAACGTCTCTCTGGATCATCCCCGTGCACCAGCCCCAGGCATCCTGCATCGAACATAGACTAGCGCCTCGTTTCTTACATGATAGTATACATGCTTCAATGCCATTCTCCCAAATCATCCCACCCTCTCCCTCTCCCTCAGCTTTTTGCCAAGAGGAGAGAGACACTATTAAAAAATTTCTTTGAAAACAAACTTGCTCATATTAGAAATGTCTTTACTTGATATAATTTGGAAGAACTCTTTACACGTGTATTAAATAGTACTCAAAGAACACAGGGCTACTTACCCATGGTCCTTTTTCAGTGCTTCCACAACACACAGCAATTCAACAATCTGAGCTTTAAGTTCATCCAAGGAATTTTCTGCTTCTACCTTAGCTTTCATTTCTAATGGAGCTAGAAAAGTAGCTGTATTTGGTGTAGAGGTACTTGAAGGTGTCGGAAGGTGCACAGGCGGCTGAAAACATAATAAACAGAAAATTTTTATTTTATTTGCATTTATATTTAATAAGTTCAAAGATATTTTTTACTACAAGGAGATAAATAACTGAAGTAATACTTCCAAGATAAATGATAAACCTGGAAAAAAAAAAAAGCAGCTTGATGTTTACAACTGGAAAAAACCACTAAATGACCAAAGAATAAACCTGTAATTACTAAGGGTTTTTCTGAGAAATGTCAAAGGTTTCATTTAAGAAAAAAATCCATTAGATTTATCTTATGGTTGTCAAGTTGAGCATCTAGAAGCAAGAATATAAAAGCATTATTAGGGTACTACTTTGATCCTTCATATTAGTTACTGTTTAGAATATCCAAAGAGCTCCAACACAAAGCAACTATAAAGAATGCAGTAAGTCCAAAGAAGCATTAAAATGAATCCATGGCCTGATACCCTTTTCCTATTTCACTTGGGTAACAGCAAGTATTGATAAAATTTCAACAGACTGCTGTCAGCTGAGAGAATCAGATTAAGTGTATCTGATAATCTGAATGGCAGTCAGACGCCCTGCAATGAATCTGAGGAGCAGGAATAATCTTCTCAAACATAAGATGTGTGTCAGTTGTTGTAATACTATCTTAAATTAAATGGCAAGGGTCTAAAAAAGGCCCTCAACACCATTTAACAGATGGAAGAATCCAAATCAGTGCTTATTATGGTGTCAAGCTCACTATGATGTAAGCAGTAAAGATCTGTTGGCTTCTGCCGAACAGCACTCGTTTTAATGGGAAATGAAACAAATGTATAGATCCACGCCTTAAAAATTATGAAACACGTAGCATTTGTGCTACTCATTTAAAATAATGTAANTTTTTTTTACTTTATTTTACTTTACAATACTCTATTGGCTTTGCCATACATCGACATGAATCCACCACAGGTGTACACGAGCTCCCAATCCTGAATCCCCCTCCCACCTCCCATCCCACAACGTCTCTCTGGATCATCCCCGTGCACCAGCCCCAGGCATCCTGCATCGAACATAGACTAGCGCCTCGTTTCTTACATGATAGTATACATGCTTCAATGCCATTCTCCCAAATCATCCCACCCTCTCCCTCTCCCTCAGCTTTTTGCCAAGAGGAGAGAGACACTATTAAAAAATTTCTTTGAAAACAAACTTGCTCATATTAGAAATGTCTTTACTTGATATAATTTGGAAGAACTCTTTACACGTGTATTAAATAGTACTCAAAGAACACAGGGCTACTTACCCATGGTCCTTTTTCAGTGCTTCCACAACACACAGCAATTCAACAATCTGAGCTTTAAGTTCATCCAAGGAATTTTCTGCTTCTACCTTAGCTTTCATTTCTAATGGAGCTAGAAAAGTAGCTGTATTTGGTGTAGAGGTACTTGAAGGTGTCGGAAGGTGCACAGGCGGCTGAAAACATAATAAACAGAAAATTTTTATTTTATTTGCATTTATATTTAATAAGTTCAAAGATATTTTTTACTACAAGGAGATAAATAACTGAAGTAATACTTCCAAGATAAATGATAAACCTGGAAAAAAAAAAAAGCAGCTTGATGTTTACAACTGGAAAAAACCACTAAATGACCAAAGAATAAACCTGTAATTACTAAGGGTTTTTCTGAGAAATGTCAAAGGTTTCATTTAAGAAAAAAATCCATTAGATTTATCTTATGGTTGTCAAGTTGAGCATCTAGAAGCAAGAATATAAAAGCATTATTAGGGTACTACTTTGATCCTTCATATTAGTTACTGTTTAGAATATCCAAAGAGCTCCAACACAAAGCAACTATAAAGAATGCAGTAAGTCCAAAGAAGCATTAAAATGAATCCATGGCCTGATACCCTTTTCCTATTTCACTTGGGTAACAGCAAGTATTGATAAAATTTCAACAGACTGCTGTCAGCTGAGAGAATCAGATTAAGTGTATCTGATAATCTGAATGGCAGTCAGACGCCCTGCAATGAATCTGAGGAGCAGGAATAATCTTCTCAAACATAAGATGTGTGTCAGTTGTTGTAATACTATCTTAAATTAAATGGCAAGGGTCTAAAAAAGGCCCTCAACACCATTTAACAGATGGAAGAATCCAAATCAGTGCTTATTATGGTGTCAAGCTCACTATGATGTAAGCAGTAAAGATCTGTTGGCTTCTGCCGAACAGCACTCGTTTTAATGGGAAATGAAACAAATGTATAGATCCACGCCTTAAAAATTATGAAACACATAGCATTTGTGCTACTCATTTAAAATAATGTAATCCTCCTAAAAAGAGATCTACAGAGAATAATGCAACTTCAATTTAACAGTAATCATTTTATTTTTAATAGGCATTATTTCTTGGCTTAAGAAATAATCCTTCCTGACAGATACTTTTAAACCCCATAATTCTGATGTTCACAAAGAACGCTACAAATTATCAAATCTTAGACCACAATGCACCTCACCTTTGGAGAGTAGCATGGATCCTTCTTGTGTTCAGATGGCTTTAGGTTGGCACTGTCATCTTCTTTTGGTAACTTCAAGGTTTTTTCTGGGCTTTGAGTTGGCTAAATGATTTTATTTTTTAATCAAGAAACAGAAAACACCAAAGAAAGAAAAGGTAGTAAGCATCTGGCTAATAAAGTAAGCAACTTTTATCACTGTTTTCAGCAGCTACTGTTCCAGATATCCCATTGTTGTTAATAGGATGTTACATAATTTCATGCTGAATAACATAGTTGTATAACGTAAGCATGGAAAAACAGCTTGTCTATTAGCAACAAAAATTTTCTCTACTTACATTAACTATAGTGCTTAAGAGGTAATATATGAATACTCAAAGTACTACCAGTATCCCAGGCGATGTACAGAAAGCATAAAAACAAGTTATAGGGGGTGAGGAATGCTCTCGTTTTTTCCTCAAGTGAACATGTACCACTCAATTCTAATTACTGTTGTTGGACAAGTAGATTACCCAGGTCCCCTGTCTCCTTTTGACACTGTGCTCTATGGTTATGGTCTTAGGACAACTCCATTTCTGATTCTGTAATCTTCCATTCCACATTCTGTGGAAATGAACAGGTCTCTTTCCCCATATCTCTTAAATACAACCCTTGGCCACTTACGTATAGCTGTCTTTCTGATTTTTTAAAACTTCAGTGGAACTATAAATTCCCCCTCTTTCTTATCTTCAGAAGGACTCTGGATTTGCTAAATGGTCTGTGCTTCACAACAGTAAATGTAACTCACAGAATGTCCACCATTGAAGCGGCCGGGCAGTCTTCTTCCAGGCATCTTCGGTCTATTTGCAGTGAGATGTAGTAAGTTCTCTGAGGAAGCTATGTCATCAAAATTTACAAGATCTGGAGAATAAAAGAAAACATATCTATTAAGAGATAACTGCACATTTTAAAAGGTAAAAAAGAATGTCTCTGTATTTTCAATAAACTATAAAATTAGCAAGAGTACCACTAAGACTCACAAGTTGACCTGTGCTTTTCATATGCATTTGGAAAACACTCACCCTCAAACACTAACACCCTCTTTACCTGATACATTTTATATATCAACAATATAAAGTTCATGTCTTCAGTAGAGACTTAGACCTCAACAAAGTTCTCATTGAAGGATACAAATCTGTATCATAAGCTGTGTGTGTATCAGTCGCTCAGCTGTGTCCAGCTCTTTGCAACCCTGTGGACTGCAGCCTGGCAGGCTCCTCAGCCCACGGAATTTTCCAGGCAAGAATACTGGAGTGGACTGCCATTTCCTCCTCCAGGGGATCTTCCTGACCCAGGGGCTGAATCCAGATCTCCTGCATCGCCAGCAGGTTCTTCACAGTCTGAGCCACCAGGGAAGCCAGTAGTATGAAAAAGCCAATCTTCCTAAGTTCTTACTTACAAAAAAAAACAACCCTACTTCGATGTAGAATTAATTATAACATATCAAAAAAGTAACTCATGGAATGTGTATTAAAGTTCAAGTAATATCTTAATATTAACATTTTAAAAACTCAATTTTATCTGGAACCTTGCTGCTTTCCAACTACATTTCTTAAGGTAAAGATAATTTAATGTCTTTATACATGTATGTGCATAGTATACTGTAGCTGGGCCTTGACCTGTGTATACTTCACTGCACTTCTGTTCAGACAGCAGCCATGTGTAGGAATCAGACGACAATCATAAATCTAAGGCAGATTCAGATAGCAAGGGAAAATGCTACATACATCACCCATGTGCTTTCCCATCACCAAAGGCTGGTTGACCTTTCATTCAGTATCTTGAGTTTAAGGACAAAGCTAGGTTAATTTGCATCTCTGAAACAATGGTATATAATACCTTCCCTTTTGCTAGATGGTCCAGAAAACCTTGCTGAAGGAGCTGATCTTTAATTTTGAAGCCCAGATATCTATAAGTGGTATAAGAACCCTAAGGTTAATTGCAGACACTTCCACTATTATTAAAATCTCCCTCTGGCCCAGATTCCAAACAAAGAATATTAATAGCAGCCAATATGCCATCACTCATTTCGGCAGCAAGGCATCTTTCACCTTGTCTTCCAAGTATGGAATCATTCTTCACGCTGCCATTGCCTGGAAGTTTAAAATGCTTCCTGTCAAATATTTACATGCACAAATTCAAAGAACTGTTATTTCTTAAAAGAAGTCCAAAGACAGTTATCATTATTGCCCTTAAAACTTAATCAATTTTCATATTCTAAATAATTTAGAGAATTTTTTTTTAAAGGGAAGGAAGACACAAAGGTAAAACAGGAAGAGGTTACTACTACTTGGCAATATGCATTCTGTAACAACTGTATTTGTTGACCTCTGCTACTTCTTTTACATCTTAACGTTCTGGGGTTGCTTCATATGTTCTATCTTGGATCTAGTCACTAGGCTAATATATCACAGCAGGCAATCTAATATGCTTGGTTTGATTTCTGTCTTGAATTGCTGGGTAAGTGTCCACAAATAATTATAATATACACCAAAGCATAATAAGAAACACAGCGGCTTTAACGGAAAATGCATTATATAATGTGACAGATCTTGAGTTTAAATATATATCTAAATATCTCATTTGTTAATTACTATATAAATGAAGAAAACTATTTTTAAAGGTGTTAAAAATATGCTGTAGTTTGAAAGGTTAGAAACCGCTTTTTACACTGATACATACATACTGACAACCTACACAAAAAATCTTGAAAAGCCCAATCCAGTAGTTTTTGCTGATAGAGATTATTTTCAAATGCATATTGAAGCAACATGCAAAAAGAAAAAGAAATAAAAACACAAGAAGAGATGAAGCTGAATGAAATAAAAAAGGTAAATGAAAGGAAGATTTACAAACTTATATATCATGCTCATGTAAAATGCCTTCTATATGTCCAGTTTGGGGCCACAACACCAAGACAAGTAATTTTACTATTCTAATACTCTCTCAGGTCCTCCATTTAAGTCACTGGGTTAGTAAAATGAAATAGTGCACATTCTGACTCATGATATGTTTGAATGTTTCTAACTTTGCCTAAGAGTGGTATCAGTGAATCTATATTTTACACATGGCATAAAAGGCATGACAGTCACTTAACTCTTGCCATCACACGGCCACTCTGCAGGCTGTGTACACTTCTACACACTGCCGAAGACATGGAATTTTTAAAAATCAAAATGAAATATAAAATTTTGGGAGAAAATAAACTGACTTTTATGGTTGTCAATTAAAAAAAACTTTTATCAAAAGAATATTTTCAACTAATCAAGAAAAAATTTCCAATATGAATTTTATTTTATTTTAAAATGGAAAATGAAAAGACAGACAAACACGTACACTTTAGTAAAATCACAAAGAAAACTCAATGTGCACCACCTATTTATACTGAATATATTATTTTGATTTCTTTTATAAAGTGTCATCTTACCAAAATGGAGAAAGGTAGGATAATTTCCCGACACGTAAGAAGGGAAACATGGCAAACAGGCTAGGAAACAAAATCTGGAAAGAAAAGTCAAGGATAGGAATGTCTAGAAAAAAGACTAAACCAAAAAAATTATTTTACAAAGCAGGAAAAAGGAACAGTCGTAACTGAATAGAACCATTTCATGTTTAGCAGATATTTCAGTTTATCTAAACTTACATTAAGATGTGTATTAGATTTTAGATTTATTCTTTTGTGATTCATAAAGAAAAACTATGATTTGTATTAATTTCAACATACATTAAACTAGAAAGAAGCCTTTTAAAAAATTACTTAACACCATGACAATTTCTAAAAGGATGCTTTAAGTACTGAAACTAGAGGTCAGAGTAATAAAGTCAACATATTTAACAACTCATTGAAATATCTGCAACTGAAATTAAACCACCTTATAGTCAAGTTTTAGTCCTCAGCAGATGATAGTAGTTACAATAAGACAGGCAATTTTAATTCTGGTATAATAGGAAAAAAATGCCAAATATTATTTTTAAATATCTTACCATAAAAATACAACTCAATATAACACTTAAAATCTCCCACAGAAACAAAGGAAAATTCAATTGTGCCTTATGTGAAACTCTCTATAATGATATTATCAAGGAAAGTATTATTAATAAATAAAAAAGTTTAATTACTGCCCTTATTTCCCAGGTAAATTTTACATTTTGAGGTACAATGTTTTCTTTTGGTTTGAATCCTAGCTTAGATGCAAATTCACTTTTTAAAGCATCTACCGCTCAACAGGCAGACATCATATTTGAAAAATCTCACCATAAGTTGAATAAATATTGAGAAATTAATTTAAACAAAATAGATCAATTAGTAAATAGAACTGAAGAGAAAGAACACCATTCTACTTTACAATGATGACTTTCAGATCAAATAATGTATATATTTCTAATATTTCTTTTAATATAAGAAGAATTTATCACAGAAAGATAATCAAACAGGATAAAATACATACTCTAAGAATACTTCATCAATTGTCCTTTCTCAATGAAATAGCTGTTTCCACTAAATTTTCTATCTGGAAGTTTAAAACTATTTATAAACCAATTTTACTTTCTGGAAAACTTACTATTTTAGAAATATTTAGACTATGTGAACTTTATAATTAACCTGTAGAAGTAGTAAGGTTATCCTAAAACCAATTTTTGATGAAGTGTTGGAAAAAGAGATGAAAAAAAAATGAAAACGTGCTTTGACAGCTCTGTAATATACAATGCTATCTTTTATCATATGAGAATATTTACGAAGAAACTTTAACAAACTGAAACAAATTAAGTATTCTAGGAATGTTTTTCTTATATGAATAAAAGTCAGACTCAATATTTATATATATGAATATATATGTTTATGTATGGCTTTATATTTAAGGAAATCAAATCTGAGAGTAGGGAAAGGAATTTACATCCTTAACAGACAAGAGTAGGTCCATCAGAGATATAAGGGATCATTCAATTGTTAGATAAGTGACAAAACTGAAGAAACATGTCAATTACCTACCAACTAATAATTTAAAACCCACCTTTTTTAACAGCAAATTCTACTACATCATTTCACCTCAAATTATTATTTTACAAAATAACTAAATTCTAAGGAGACTTTCATGTATGTTTTATACTTTCTGGAACTTATGTTAAAGGGCTAGTTTCATGTCATTTAAAAAATTTAAAACATTACACTGACCCCTGTATGTAAACTAAATCATACCTCAATGCAAGGCCAAATTTGAGACTGTATCTGGTAACAAGCACAGTCCTGTTTTTTTGTTTTTTTTTTAAGGTGCCAACATCTCGAAGGAGAGGTAAAATAAGTACCGGGTTCATTTTATACTACAACTACTAAGAACATAATATTCTAATTTAAAAAAAAAAGGAAATAAGCCTCTGATCTGAGGCTTGAAACACAAGCTACTTGCTGTCAGCAGCAATGCCTTTTATCTTAGCATCCTACTTGTGCCCAAAACACTGCTGCGAATACACACCTGCTCAGTAAATATCTGCTACTTAATAGGAACTCAATTTCCAAAATTTATATTTTCTGAACTTCACAGTGTGTAAGTGCAATACACCAGAGGCAGTGTGACAGTGGAAGATACAAAGACTGCAGCTTGGAAGTTAACCGTTAGTTTTTTTGACCATGTATAGTCTTAGCACCTCTAAATTACTTATTCATTTTAACAAAAAAGCTAACTAGAAATCAGAATATTTCACACCCTGTTCCACAAAGCCTCTAATTTTTAATGAAGAATAAATAATGGCTATGGATATAAGAGAAGAAATAGGACCAAGAAACAAAGGGAAAAAACAAAACTTTCCAATCACCAGTAGGCACACATGTCAAGGAAATAAAGCTTGCTAGTAACCATATATAGACAAGGTTTGGGGAAAAAAGTGAAAAATTTGTTTTAATTTACAAAAAAACTTTTTTGGTAATTTCCAAGACTATGAGGAAACTAAATAGAGCAAATGTTAAAGAATAATACAGAGTAACAAAAAATACAGGCAGAAAAAAAATACAGTCAGAAAAAAAATAAAATAAAAGCTCTAAATATTATACTTTCAGCTACCAAAGAGACTTTTTAATCAAAATCCAGAACTTCTGTGATAAAAGACTGCAGAAAACTGCAGAAATTCAAAAGATAATACCAATGGATTTTTTTATATCCAGAGTTTATGTTTAATTTTTTCTTTACTGTTGAAAACATACTTCTAGCTACACTTAAAATCAAACAGAAAATAGTAAGAACTAATAGAATTATTTTTACTACTAACCTCAATTTTTAAAAAATTAAAGGATTTTTTAAAAAACATAAAGATGATTTTTGTTTTTATTTAACTACCAGTAAATAAGAACAATTTTTTACCAAAAACATACTGAATATATTTCAGTGAACGTCTCTAAAATACAATCAACATCTCAATTTCCAGAAGTTATTGATAAATATGACTTTATCCAGATCAGGCAGGATTTAATATATGATGAAAGATCTATAAAACATTCTAATTAAAAAACTACAGGAGGCTATGCTAAAGTCAGAGCTTTTGCACTCCCAAACTAAAGAGAAGGAAGAAAAATACAATCACCTTAAAAATAAGAAAGGAAGCACATTTTACAATACAGTGATAAAAAAAATTTTAGTGTAACTGGCTTTCAAGTTTAAATGTAAAGAAATGTTAACTTGAAGCTAAAAAATACATTAAGACATTTTTTTAAAAATGTAAGGAAATACCAGAGAACTTTAAGGGGGTTTAAAGAGTTCTCTTCTGTTTATATGATCTTGAACATTTGCTGTAACTGTAACTTACTTTGTTTAGATGCAAAATAGGGGAAAATAGCATCTGCCTCTTAAAGTCAGTGTTATGAGAAAATGTGTTTAAACTGTGAAAAAACTAAAGAACAAATGCAAACTGCTACAAAACAACCATTACCACAAAGTAATGACTGTGTGATGATTTTAACAGTGAGACCTGTATCTAGACTTTATCTAGACTTCTCTGATGCAAAAAGGAAAAGGAAAATGACCCCTCAGTATTTCATTTTATAACTGAGAAGTATAAAACACCAGGAGACAAAGAGGATTAATAGGCTAAAAAATTCAGTGCTAAAACTGAAGGAATAATATTTAGCTAAAGAAGTAAACCTTGCTATATATATAGAGAGAGAGTGAGTCATGAAAAGTCTATTTTTCAGAACTGGAAACAACAATATTTGGAGATTTTAGTGGGAAAAGAAAAATATTCTTCTTAAGTATAATCTAGCATGGCACTGAAACTCTAGTTCATTCATATCTGCCCAAGTTGGGTGGTATGGTCGTTCCACTATGAAGGGACAGAACAATAAACGGCTGATCTTTTCATATCCATCTCAGTTCTCTGACCAGTGACAAAGCCTATGTCAACCAGAAATATTTTGTCCATTTATATTCTTTCAGTTTCATTTTCTATTTTGGCTTGAGAGATTTTAAACAAATTTTAATTAATTTCCACTATATCCACACACAAATCTTATATTCAGTAGTTTCTAAACTGTATTTGCATTTTTATTTTTTATGCACCATCTTTCCACATGTTAACTTACCTGTTTCTTTAGAGCTTCTAACTGTAAACGAATCTAGGTCTACTGATTTTGGTCTAAGTGGTAACTGTTCAGAATCTAGCTTTGGTTTTGATACTGGCTCAGCTTCAAATTTTGATGAGCTGGTAGAAACATCTCCATTAATCCTGAAATGAGAAAAATCAAACACATGCAAAAATCATTTGTATCTGAAGCATGACCATGTTTTTAACATTGTGATTTAACAACACTATAGATGTTACAGTGTAACACTGATTTTTCATCTATAAAATTATTTCCATAAACATAAACCTCTACCCCAAGACCTATCATAATAAAATAAGAAATGCAAATAAAACAGTTTAACATAAGTATATCTGCCTACAGTGAACATAAGATTAATAACATTAAACACAGATTATAATCTATATGAAAAAGATGAAAAGCAAGGACTTTAAAAATAACTTCTGGGATTAAAAAGACGATAGAGCCAAAATTATGTCAAAAGCAAGTAAATCAAGAAACTAATTTAAAGTTAGATAAAACTCACTTGGCTACAGGAGGAGGTGGAAGAACCGGTTTCTCAGGGCGCTTTGGGTACACTGCTCCAGATCTCAATAAATTACTGGCTTTGGTGGGTGGAACAGGCTTCTTGGGTGGGACTAGTGGAGCAGCCGGTTTAGAAGGTTTCTGTTCCAGCATTGATTTTTCATCCGATTTTTCTATTATTTAAAAATATTTAGAAAGTTACCAACAATCAGAACTATTTTTAAAGCTAATGTCAGACTAGAAAGGCGTGAAACACAGAGAGACACTATTAGTGTATGTGTACACTGTTTCATCTGTTTTAAAGTTATAATTTAAATTATTTATGAAGTGTTAGTCGCTCAGTCATGTAGGACTCTTTGCGACCCCATGGACTGCAGTCCTGCAGGCTCCTCTGTCCATGGGATTCTCCAGGCAAGAACACGCAAGTGGGGAGCCATTCCCTTCCCTTCTCCAGGGGATCATCCCAATTCAAGGATCGAACCTTGGTAGCCTGCATTGCAGGCAGATTCTTTACTGTCTGAGCCACTTTAAACTTAACTATCATTTAAAAAAACTCTACCCTGGTCGGAAGGGGGACCACTGATAATCTTCTGATTAACAAATAATGC
The DNA here is from genome assembly GCA_006410875.1 of Neotragus pygmaeus. Classification (NCBI taxonomy): domain Eukaryota; kingdom Metazoa; phylum Chordata; class Mammalia; order Artiodactyla; family Bovidae; genus Neotragus; species Neotragus pygmaeus. The sequence continues at coordinate 236,241 of SJYV01027770.1, forward strand.
CTGTTTCTTACTGTCTTCCCACCATCCTTTGCTGTTAGGGTTGGTATTCTGCTCCAATATAATCATGTATAATTTACTCTAAGCAGAAAACAACATTATCTAGACTTAAATCCAGTCCACTTTCTAAAACTGAAGTATAGGGAACTAAAAATGAGTAAAAACTCTACTGCCATTTATTTAAAAATAATCATGATGATAAAAATTTGTTTTTGAAAAACTGAGGCTAGATGGATTAGTTGCAGATAAGAAAATGACAGGCTTGTATTTATAATTCTTATCATTATAGTAGGAATTTTATTAGTACCATTTCACTTAATAATTTTATGAGATAGTTAAGAAAATATGCTGGGGAAAAAAATTAAGAACAGTATCATGTCATGTTAATAAAAATTTTGTCACCAAAAAAGCATAGTTAATACATAATGACATACTTGTTAAGTTCTTGTTCCATATTTTATCAGTGGTCACTTGGAAATGCTTTAGAGAAAAACACAATACTCTGCAAAAAGTAGGAAGTATATCCTTAATTGATTCTACTTGCCTATCATTTTAGAAAAGTTTAGGACCAAAAAAAAAAAAACAACCCCATATTTATCTCACTGAACTGACTCGAACTGGAATGTGATATATTTTCAGAAGTCTAAGTACAAAGTTATCACAGGAACACATCTGAGTAACCACCGCTCCAGCCAAGAACTAAGCCTCAGCCACATTAAGTTCCTTCTCTTCATGCCTGTTTCCAATCACCACCTCAATGCTCCAATCCAAAGGTGTCTTCTAACACGACAGATCACTTCCGAATATTTTAAGTTTACACCAGTGAGATAATATGCTGCTGTGTGAAACTCTATTGTATTCATTCGTTGCTATGCTATATATTCTTGCCTGAAGAACCCCATGGACAGAGGAGCCTGGCAGGATACAGCCCAAGGGGTTGCAGAGTCAGACACGACTGAATGACCAACACACACACACAGGCTGTACTGTATCCTGGCACATGAATGTACTTCAATTTATTTATCCATTCAACTACTGATAGACATTTTGTGCTCTTTCCAACTGAGGGTCAATGTAAACAATGCTATGATAAACAGTCTCTTGTGAGTATATAATTAGAAATAAAAGTGCTGGGCAACAGGGTCAACTTTAGTCCTCAAGGGTAGACATAACGACTTACATTCCCACCTACAATGAGTGTTTTGATAATCTGGATCCTCACCAACATTTAGCATTGCTGCTGCTGCTGCTGCTAAATCTTTTGTAAAAAAAATTTCACTCATGTTGGTGAGAATCTTACTTTGGTTTAATTAAATCACATTTCCTTGCTGAGTAATGAATTTCAGTAATTTGTCCTACTCTGGTAAGAATGAAGCAGGCTACTGAAAGGTATGTCCATGAAAGTCTTCCCCCAAAGCAGGAGAAAAGCACGTGTTCCTAAGTGTTGGGATCATTACTATCCTGAGGGACAACATGTATGATGAGCACAGCACCTCTGAGAAAACAGTGAGAATAATGTTGCAAAGCAGGTTTGAAAAAACCCATGTGGAGGCTTGGACAGGGAAGATTTAAACTCCACTCTTATGATCTAGAAAACTGCCCCATGAGATAATAGGGAGTCACCTAAGAGTCAAAGCTAAGAGGTGATCTGTTTCATGTTTTCTGGTAGCTCCACTTCTATTCTCATCAATAAGGCAGGGTTTTTCAGAGGACATGCTCTGTGAAACGGAGATCAAGAACACACGCTGGAGGAACACACTGTATCTCCTGTCAGAAGGCTAAGGTTCCTCCAAGTGGACCTAGCTATGGCTTGAAAAAGCTCTCTCTGTTGACTCTGGAACAAGAAAGAGAGATAAACTTACATTTATTTTTTAAAAGAAATAATGTAATCTATGTCTATAATGGGCTTCCCTGGTGGCTCAGAGGTTAAAGCGTCTGCCTGCAATGCAGGAGACCTGGGTCGGGAAGATCCCCTGGAGAAGGAAATGGCAACCCACTCCAGCATTCTTCCCTGGAGAATCCCATGTCTATAACAGTCAGACCCTCTGAATTGATACTGGCTCTCCCTGAATGCTAATTAATAGGCAAAGCATTGACATTCTTCTTATTTCTTGCATCAGATTAAAGTCATGCCAGGTTAAGAACATTTTCAAAAAATTAAGAATTGCTTTCCTTGTTGTATTTGTCTTATTTCACTTATTTAAAAATTTCTTACATTTGTACACCTAAACTTTGAAATCAGCACTTCATAGTAAGCTTTAAAATTTTTTCAATGAAGAGTTTTGGTGGTTTTGGTAACATTTAGAGATAAGGGGGGGAAAGGTCTTTTTTATTCATTCACATAATTACCACTTCTGGCATTCTTCATTACTGTGTGTACATCCAAATGCCAACACGGGATCATTTTCCTTCTGCCAAAAAGAACCTCTTTAAACCATCTCTGTGCGGTACATATAGGTCTACTTGCAAAGCATTCTCTCAGATTTTATCTCCAAGTTTTAATTTTGCCTCCACTGCCTGAAAAGTAATGTTGCTAGGTAGAGAATTCAAGGTTGACAGTTATTTTCTTTCAGGCCTTATGTTTTTCTCCTTATCACTGCTTTTCACAGAACTTAGTATGATGTGCCTTAAGGTGATACGCTTTCTGTTTTTTCTGCTTGGAGTTCACTGAGCAGCTTGGATTTGTGGGCTTCTAGTTTCTTCCAAATCTAAAGATTTTTCAACCATTATTTCTTCACATATTTTTTTTCTGTCCCTTCTCTCTCTCATTTCCTCAGGGACTCCATTCACACATAAGCAAATCCATTTTCCTTCTGCTGCCTGAAAACTGCTTCTAGACAATAAGCTGGGGGTAACTTTAGGGTTTGCCTCACTGGTTTCAGTGATAACTTCTCTCAGTGATAACACCCCTAGGTTACCTGCTGTCCAATGTCTGAAACCACTGTTAAATATATTTTACCCAGCTTCCTAGTTGTCTAACTCAAGAGGGCAAATTCAGTCCCTGTCACTTCCTCATGACAAGAATTTTGAAAAAATAAATGTAATAAAAATGTGTTACCTCCCATTTTGTTTATAAGATCAACTGATTGATTTCAGGAAATACAGAAAGTCACCACCTTATTTTAACAAAACCCTTACCTACTTGATAAAGGGGACTACAAAAGAAATAACATAATGAAAATAATTTAGTAACAAACTTCTTACATGTCTATGTATGTGTATATGTGCGTGTGTATATATATCTCTCTATGATGGTTCTATATATCTTTGTATGGTTCACTTTTCATGTAGGACAGATATTATAACCAAGTACCAAAATAAACTGATCCAAGATGTAGACCTAACAATAGCTATTCAGTTCAGTTCAGTTCAGTCGCTCAGTCGTGTCTGACTCTTTGCGACCCCATGAATCGCAGCACGCCAGGCCTCCCTGTCCATCACGAACTCCCGGAGTTCACTCAGATTCACGTCCATCGAGTCAGTGATGCCATCCAGCCATCTCATTCTCTGTCATCCCCTTCTCCTCCTGCTCCCAATCCCTCCCAACATCAAAGTCTTTTCCAATGAGTCAACTCTTTGCGTGAGGTAGCCAAAGTACTGGAGTTTCAGCTTTAGCATCATTCCTTCCAAAGAAATCCCAGGGCTGATCTATCACAAGACTAATCAAGAAATATCTTTGCATCTAAATTTTAAAATCTCAAATGTAAAAAAAGGAGAGTTGAGGATATAAAAACTTTCCATGGTGAGCCCAGACAGTGAGAAAGAGATAAAGCTATGAAGGTGTATGACATTCAGAGTCAAGAGTGTGGTTGCTACATTTAGTGAATAAAGTAGAAGATAATATCAAAAATGTATCTGGGATCATTTCCTAACAACACTAAATGTGGACCAGGATATGGAGCAACAGGAACTCTCATTCATTGTTGGGGGGAATGCAAAATGGTGCAGACGCTATGAAAGACAATTTAATAATTTCTTAAAAAACTAAGCATGCTCTTACCATATGAACAAGCAATTACACCCCGTGGTATTTACCCAAGTGAACTGAAAACTTATGGACACACAAAAAGATTGCACAAGTTTTACAGCAGCATTATTCGTACTGCCAAAACCTGAAACCAACTTCAGTAGGTGAATGGATAAACTGTGCTACATCCAGACACTGAAATATTAATCAACACTGAAAAGAAATGAGCTATTAAGCCATGAAAGGACATAGATAAACCCTAAGTGAATATTACAAAGTGAAGACAATGTGAAAAAGCTACGTAGTGTGTGAGTCCAACTATATGACATTCTGAAAACCACAAAACTAGGGAGAAAATTAACTGATGGGCAGCTTAAGGGGTTGAGGGAAGGGAAGTATGAAAAGCACAGAACACAGAGGAATTTTAAAGAGGTAAGACTCCTGTATGACAGCACATTTATACATTTGTCCAAACTAATAAGATGCACAATGCCAGAAGTGACCCCCCAGTGTAAACCATGGACTTTGGACCATACTGTATCAGTGGAGGTGCACTGATTGTAACAAGTGAACCACTGTGGGGTGCACTGATGGAGGGGAAGGCCGAGCATGCCTAGGGCAGGGAGGATACGGGAACTCTGTGCTTTCTGCTCAATTCTGCTGTGATTCTGAAACTTCTAAATAAATTAAAAAAAAAACTTTACAAAATTAATCTGTTAACAATGTGAAACAGAAGCCAGACTAGGGACTGAAATAAGAGATATCATTAAGTTAAGAGAATACATTAACACTTTAAGCAAAAGACAAGAACAGGAAGTAGAAACAACACTGGAAGTAGGTACAAAAGTATTCTGCAACAGTGACAAGTTTTTTGCAAGTGTATATAACCTACTCTACTAGATACAACCACTGCAGATCTTGTGTACAAGAAGCAGGAATTAACAATAACAAAACATGTGATGTTTTCAAACAAAATACATATCTTAGAATACCTTTCCAAATTTACATGATAAATATACACAGTGAAAATCAAACAATACATGATAAATCACTTCCATGTTTTAGGTAAGACCTCACTCATACCTAAGAAAAATTTTTTTTGATATATTTCAACTGGGATACTATGAAAATAATAAGAGTATAACTGTTTAATGTTTGGTTTTCTCACACATTATTAGAAATAACTAATTAAATGCTACATCCTTACTGAAGTGATGGTATAACTTTCTCATGAATGTAAATTGGTATCAGTTTGAGTAAAATCTTAATTTCCTATTGATCTGGACAAACTCCCTCCCAGAAAACGCCAAGAACTTCATAATACATAATGAACACCTGTTAAAAATCAGTGTCAGTGACTCAATGTGGAGATACATTTTTCTCTACACTGACAAAGAATAATTATTTTTCTGATACTGGAAGAAATCACCTCACCTTTTTCCTCAGGCTTTGTAGGAAAATACTTCTTCTCGGTACCTACCAGCTCAGGCTTTGAAACTAAAAGGGGGAATAAAGTTAATACTTTTTAAAAAAAGATAGTTTTAGAGCACAAAGATAATTATACTACTAAAAAGCAAAAGTTGAAAAAAATCAAGTAAGATGAAAACATGGTTTAACAGAATGAACAATAAAGTGCAATCACTCTGTATCTAACCCTGAACCTGCCACTATCACCTTGAGTAAGGGACAGCACTGTGGACTGAGTTCCTACTCGTTCAAGTGAAGGAGTTCACATCCTCTGCACCACCACTGCTCAGGAGAACTTCCTGTAATGATGGAAATACTCTGTTTTTGTATGGTCCAATACTGACCACTGAGACTTGAAATGCTGCTACTGCAACCAATTAACTTTCAAATTTTATTTAATTTTAATTAATTTTAAAAGCCCAGTATGACTAGTAGCTAAAAACTCTCCAATGCCAGCTTCTACGAAAATTACCTTTAAGGTATCCTTGCTCTGAGATAAGGTTAGCAAACACAAAGCTGAAACTATGGAGGAGGGAAGGACTTGTGTTATTCAAAAAAAAAAAAAGCAAATCTTTCAAGGAAAAAAAACTGGACTGCACATTTAAAAATCAGAAATTATGGGTTAGAACTTAAAGAAATAGAGTCAGACTATAAAACATTAACTCTAGAAAATACTTCTAGGTACTCATCATTTATGCAACTGTTTAAAAAGGAAAAACAAAAACTCTTCAACTTTGCTTAAGCATTATCATACTCCTTGAAGAATATATAAATAAATCAGTACTTGTTTGTGACACTGAAAAATGGATTACATCTGAAAACTTATCAGCTAGGTAAATATTTAAGATTTAAGCTTAGTCAATTTTCTTAACTCAAAATGTCATAAAATATCCAAATTATTTTCAAAATTCCAATTTTGTACGGTTTATACTTTTAAAAAATACTGATAGATATTAATACACACGAACAGTCAATTTCCATGTATTAAAAAAATTATATAGAGTGTCATAGCATTTAATTTTTGCTAACAAAAATAAATGATTTACAGAAGACCCAATTTCCTCATTTTAGAACTTAAAACTAAAAAATACAAAACTGAATAATCTGTTTCTTACTTACTTGGACCCTTAGCAGGTGGTGGTGGTTTCTTTGGTTTCTATTAAAATAAAATTGTGAAAACAGTAAAACACTTACAATTAAATATTTAAACTCTGATCATAAATAATCTAAGTTACATAAATACCTCTTCTTATCCCATCCCTGCTAGAAATTATAAAATGATAAGATCCAAACAAGATCACAGACAAAAAATTTATCCTATTAGAACAAATGCCTCTTTGATCAAAATTATTATATGTCAAAAATTATCACTGACTTAGATAAACTTAAAATAGCTTAATGATGAGCAGAAACATTCTTCCCTATCTATTTAAGATTCCTATGCACCGTTTTTACCTCTATTTACCTGGCAGGGAAAAAAAGATACTTTATTTTAAAAGAAGAGGAATACCTAATAAATATATAGAGCTTTCACTTTTGATTATTCAGGACTCTCAAAAAGAACATAAAGGCAAAGGTCTATTTTTTAATTTATTAAAATTCTCTTGGGTTTACAAGCATTCATTCATTTTGCCTTAAAAAACTTGAAACACGTTTCTAAGTTTGTGAATTTGGTTTTTCCGAATTAAAAATAACTGATAATCAGTACTCCATGAACATCTAATAAAAGCCAAAAAAAGAAAATGAGTTCATTAACTAGAGTATAAATATAAAGTGTGTAAAAATAAAGCACACCTGAAGCCTGTTGAATTAATAATAATGAATGAAATTTAGCAAAGGAAGAATCTCAGACAATGTAAAGCCTTCACACATTATCCTTTTGTAATTTACTTTAAATAAAAGGCTGCAAAGGTTAGAGATTTCTGCACTGGCTTAAATTAAATATAGCAGACTGCCTTGCTGGGGTTTGCCAGCTCTCTGTGTAAATCTTTTCCTCTTGTTTAAAAATTCATTAATCCCTCCATAGGCGAAAAAAGGGAATCAAACTGTAGAAAAGCAAAAGATCACTGACTCAGTCTCACTTTATTCACTGTGAGAAGTGAGATCGATACATTAAATCCTGTAAGGAGGCTAAATAAAGCCTTCTCACTGTCCCAAAAATGCAGTCAAAGAGTAACAGTAACCAACAGTACCTTAAAATAAAAATTTTCAACAAAATTAAATATAATGACTTACAGACAAGTGCTAACTTGTCTGAATAGTACAGCCAGTCTTTTTTTTTTTTTCATCATAATAAAGTAATAAAGCCTAAGTTAATTTTTAGTCAGAGGAAAAGAAAAAGAGGAACAAAACACAGAAGTGATACACTGTTTTATTTTACCATAATTCAAGTAATTTTTACCTGATTATATAAATCTGAAATTCCTGGAAAATTTACTCAGTATGTAAAAAACTTGTTTCTTTAAGAAATATTAGCAAAAGGTTTTTTAACTTATCATCATCACTGAAAAAGAAAAGCTTACAGGAAAGTCCTTATCCAGTTCATTTATCTGAACAGCAAAATTGTCTGGAAATACTCCTTCTTTACCATTCAGTTCACCCTTCCACCAGCCAGTTTCTCCAGTCTCCTAAACCACAAAATGAAGAATAAAGATAATAGTGGTTATATCTAAATAAGAAAAAAAAGCTGGCAACAAAATAAGAAACACTGAATTCCATTATTTTTATAAGGAAAAAATAAAGACCTTAAGCAGACTTTGAGATCCTACTAAAAAAATATATTTCTCCACAACAGGAGGGTAAAAATAATTTCCAAAACATCAATTATAACAATAATAGACAATAAACTTTTGCTTAAAAAAAATATTTCTGATCACTTACTATATTCCAGGTTCTGAGGTCACAGCAATAAACATGACAAAGCCCAGGTCTTTCATCGCTTACCTTCTAGTGTGAATGCGAGACTACTGAAAAAAATATTTCTATGAATAAGTTAAGTTATTCACTGAAAAACTTGAGAAGTATCTTACCTTGCTTATCAGCTGTATTATCTCCCCCTCTTTAAAAGTCAGTTCATCTTCATTAGTACCTTCATAGGCAAATATCGTTCTACAGTATTCCTTAGCTAAAATGAAAAACGTAAATAAAGTTTACATATAAATTACTTCTTTCAACAAATACTTATTAAGCCTCCATTTTTTCTAAAGAAATGAACACTAGAAGCTTTTAGAGATGATTTCAATAATTTTAGCCAATTTACTTCACGCTGAATTAAATAACAAGCTTCATTGATCATTCATTCAAATAGTTACTATGTGCCTACCTGTTCCAGGCACAGTTCTAACTGTACTGGATACATCAACAAACAAAAAACATCCAAAAATCTCTGACCTCATGGTGTTCACATCTAGGAGGATGTAATACTCTGATGAAGTAGTACAATGTAACAAGTGTCTTCAACAAATCTAATAATATATTTGAGCATGCTTCACTCAACATGAACATTTCATTAAAAAACTTACCTTTAATTTTACCTTCAGTGTCTGTTTTTGTTATCTCCACACTCTGAGTTTTGGATCCTAGTGACTGTGTGATTAAAGGCTAGAATAGAAAGGATAGTATCATCTATTTTAAGTTGTAACAAAGCTAATAATGTTAAACAAAATTTCCATTAACAATTGTTAAAAAAAAAAAAAACAATTGTTTTCCCTAACAGTACTTATAGCCAGATTAGTAATAAAACTGAAAACTCTGCCATGAAATGATAAATATCTGAAAAGCTATTTAAATGATAGCCTAGAACTTCTAGTTTTAAAACCTCTGTCTTAAGGATAACAAACATACTCTGATATCCAAAATGCTGTGATTTTAGAACCTCCAAAACAAATAAAAATAGCATTTAAAAATGTACCATGTACCAAACTCTGAGCTAATAAGCACTTTACATGCCATGTAATTTAATCCTCAGAACAATCAGAATAAAGTAGGCACTATCAGCCACTCTTTTTATAAGTTAGAAAGCAGTTAAATAACTTGACCACAATAAAAATAATTTAGCAGTGCAGCCCAGATTTTGAACCTTGAAAGTTCAACTCCAGAAGGTAGGCTCTTAAACAACAGAAATGAACTTCCTTACAATGAGACAGAGAAGAAAACAAAGTTTTTATACTTACTTCAATGCTGCTACCAGAATGAAAACGTTTAGGTAATGTTACAACCCTTGTAACTATATAGTCTAGTGGACAATTTTCCATTGTAATCAACTACAGTAAGCCTTTCATCATGTCTTAGTGTTTCCTTAAGTTCTCTCCTCTGAAGTAACACTACATTTGACCTTAGATTTCATTAGTTAAAAACCTGAGCATACTGCTAACTGGTAATATCATTGTGCATTCTATTTATCTTTTAAAATACTCAATTTAATTTCTCCTAACTTTTCTCCATTATATCTTCCAATCTGGTGTTGCCTACAAACACAGCAAATGTGCTCCCGACTTCATCAATTCCTAGGTCAGTGATCAAATCAAGTCTTGGAAGGCCATCTTACATGGTAATCCTGAGAGTGCTCTCACTTACAACTCTACTGAACACTATCAATGGAAAGGAGGGGCTTCCTTGGTGATTCAGTGTTGAAGAATCTGCCTGCCAATGCAGGGGATACGGTTCGGTCCCTGGTCCGGGAAGATTCCACATGCCACGGAGCAACTAAGCCCATGCGCCACAACTGCTGAGCCCACATGTTGTAACTTCTGAAGCCTGCACTCCTCAAGCCTGTGCTCCACAACAGGAGAAGCCACTACAATGAGAAGCCTGTGCTCCACAACTAGAGAGTAGCCCCTGTTCACCCCAAGTAGCGAAAAGCCCACATCAATGAAGGCCTAGCACAGCCAGCAATTAAAAAAAAAAAAAAATGGCAAAGGAAAGATTACCAGTGTAATCAATAATCAGATAGTTATTCAACATAACCATAAGCTTTAGAGTTAGAAAGGGACCCCAGATTAAGCCTAATATCCCTCATAATGCAAACACTGCTTCTAGACATTCCTAGCTGTTACAGGACTATATATAGCACCATCCCAACAAGAATTCTGATCTGTACCTTTAAAACCAAGAATGAATTAGGCCCATAATCCTAATGTCAGACAGTCACACAGCTAGGAGAGGGCAGAAGAGAAAGTGTAAGCTCGCTTTCCCGAACCTAACTTATTATTATATAAGAAAATATGTGACAGGCTGGGAAAGGAAGGGGAAAAAAAAGTTGAAACTAACCATTTTAGGAGAAAATTTCAGAATATTCTTCACTAACCAAAACAGTCTTAATAGTGAAATGTAACTAAAAAAGACAAGTAAATACTAAAACATTTTCAAATATTATGAGTTAAATAAGACATAACAAAGGAGAACCAGAGGGAAATAATACTTTAAAAATCAAGGGACAAGCCTCCTCAAGTAAGTACTCAAACTAATCTCCAAGGTGTTAACACCAGAAACAAGACCTGAAATGAACGTCCTAAAGACTGTAGCTATTTCCCCCCAAGGTAAAAATTTAATGATTTTAAAATATCTTATTAGATGGTACATTCTCTTTGATTTATTTCACAATGCAATGAAATGCTAGTAAAAAATAAAGTGCTCCATACATCTAGGGCTAATGATTGGTAGAGTTCACCACTACTAACAATCCAGAGAGAAATTAAGCAAGGCCTAATTTAACTTAATATCCCACTGTGAATTCATTTTAAAATGGCCCATTTTAGGGCTACTTCAAACTGAGAGGCAAAACATAATTTTGGCTTTAAAAGGAAAACAAAAAATGTATTTGCCTTTTATATTTTTACACTATATTAAAATTTTAAAATTTCCACTAAGAAAAGTTTGTGTTAAATTTACCAGCCCCCATCCAATTTTGTAAGAATCAAATGTAAGCATTAAAGGAAGTCACTTAACAGTTGTTCACAGTCTTCTCATTCATAACCCATCACCAGCAATCTCAAAAAAAAAAAAAAAAAAAGGTAGCAGAGTTGCAAACTAATTGTGACATTTTAAAAACTGCTTAATGAGAGAATGAAGAAGAAGGTGAATCTAAGGAAAGCTCATCACTACTACCTTCTCTGGTTTTTTCTCCTCTGTTTCACTACTGGATGTTCTTGTCCTCAGTTTCACAGAGCCTTCTTTGAAAATATCTCCGAATCCAATTCCTCGGATCTTCTTTGGCTGGGTAACTGATCCAGGTGCATTTTCAGTCCCGTTCCCCAGAGAGAGGGGTAAAGGTGAGGCAGGCCCAGTCAGAATAGCTTCTGAAAGGATAATTGGTTTTTAAAGAATGGCACCTAAAATCACAAAAACCTTGACATTCTACTTCCACAGTATTTATATCCTATACCTCCTAATAAAAAAATGGTAGAATAAAAATAAAATTGCTGAGTAGTAAAATATCCTAAGCACTTTATACTGATTTTTTTTTCCTGATATTTAAAAACAATTTTAGGTAATTCTAATTCATAAAAGACCAATCAGAAATGCAGGAAATCATAGAATGTCAGTTTTTTAAGAACAGTATGTCAAAATTCACAGCTCCTTTACAAAGATGACAAGAGACAGAAACAGCAAGCGTGCACAATACGCTCAATGAGCATTCAATGCACTGAGCGAACAAGTACATAAATGCTGACTTAATTAAATAATAACGTTTATATTTAGAATTTCCCTTTAGTCACTTCAATGTTTAAATTTCAGATTTAGGAATATACTGAATCCATGGGAAATGCCATCAAACCCATATATCACTGCTCATTTTTCTCACAGGGGTGAAAGTACATGACAAGACAGTTTTACAGGCAAGACAAAAGGGACACTCTAAACAACAAAGGCTAAGAATATCTGACAAAATGAAAGGGCAGTCACTTCATTATAAAAACTGAAATGTAACACTTCCCTAGAGAAGCAATGCTTTTCCTGAAATTGACTACTAAAAAGATATTAATCTTGAGATTATATAGAAACCACTAAGTAATAGAACAGATTATAAATTTACCATATTCCTATTAAAAAATATTAAAAGGGGCTTTCTTATGGCTTTTATTCCACAGTTCTTCAATGAAAACAGAGGGCATGAAAATAAATTACCACAAAGGCTCAGATAATACTGTCTACCTACTGTCTAGAGTCAGAATTATCTTCTTAGCAGTAATAGCCAGAGTTTAACTGGTCAAACCATGAACACATCCCATACACTTCATTCTACTATTAAGAGAGGGAGTATAAGAAGAAACTATGTAAAATAAATGCAGTGGATTTGGCATTCCAATACTATAAACAGAACAGAAAAAGAACGCATTTTATAATGAACAGCTGGTAATTCCTGTAACAGTTTTCTGAAATAGATGCTATTTTACTGACTAAAGAAGACTGTCAAAACATCAGTTAATACAAAAGATGTTATATTTCATTCTCTAAGACCCAATGTGTAAGATATCAAAAACTTAAATTAAAACTCAAAGGACACCATGTCTTCACTAAAGTTCTAAAGACCTTATAAAGTGCTCACTTCTTGGCACTTACATCAGTATGCAAAATCTTTCTACCTGAAAATTCGAGTTTAAAAAAAAAGGGAAATTACAGTGTATTTCAACCACTGACTTCCCACCCCATAATCACAAAGCTCCACATTTAGAATGCACTGTTATTGTAAAGGGGTTAAGCAAGCAAGGAAGTACATTTTTAACAGATTATGATTCTGCAAGGTTACTAAAATTCAAATAAGGTTGAATAGTGCAAGGAAATGCCCAAAGTATTATAATTATGAAGTAATCAACTACATCCAAATTTAGATTCGATTTATTTTGCTACTGATCCCTTATAGACTTTGAATTTCATACAATATTTTAAGGGCTCAGTTTAAATGGCATCATAAAGACTATTTCACTATACACTTTAATTCACACTAAATTTTAACATTAAAAATAAACATCAATAGATTCAGTATCTATGACACTTAATACCAATATGTGCCTGAAGTAATTCAGGGGACAGTGTGCAAAGTACTAACTGTCCCTGCAACATTCCTATGTTGAAATCCTAGCTCCCCAAGTGAAGAGGTGGGCCTTCAGAGAGGTGATTAGGTCATGAGGGCAGAGCCCTCAGGAATGGGATTAGTGTCTTACAAAGAGACTGCAGACAGCTCCCCTGCCTCTTCCAATTTGTGAGGACAAAGTGAGAAGTCAGCAACTATGCACCAGAAAGGACCCTCGATCTTGGACTTCCCAGCTTGCAGAACTGTGAAAAATAAATCTCTGTCGTTTTTATGCTACCTAGATTGCGGTAGTTTGTTACAACATCTCTAATGGACTAAAACAACAGTCTTATATCTTGTATCTTGACTCTACACTGTCTTTGAAATAAAAAAGCAGTATCAACAATCTTAAGGTTGTATGTCTATATCTCACTATCTATGAATCTATGTAACCATTATAAAACTGCCAAATAACACAAGTGTATAAGTGAATCCCTGAACATTTTCACTACATACTTTTCCATAAAGAAAAATATCTACTTATCCCTATGCCACCACTTATGATTTTAATGTCTCTTAAAAAAAAAAATCTCTCCTAAATCCCTCAGAAGTTCACAGATGTAACTCCAAGTTTTGGGATAAAGCTTTTTCAATTATACTTTTGAATGGTGAGCAAATTTAAGAATAATTTATAGATGAATCTCTAAATGACAGAGATCACAAAATAATTAAATTACATTCTGGCTACACACGGAAAACAAAATCTATTATGTGAATACAGAAACTCAGAGGAAGATTCTTTCGAACTTCTAATATTTCTTAAGTAGTCAGGCCATTTGCAAACTCTGATCACAACTGTATATAAGTAGACCTTAAGTGGGAAGAAATCAGGTAACGTAAGCAGTATCATTTCATAAATAAGGGTACTGTAAGTTTAGTTTGGGTTGAAGCAGATATCCAAAGGGAAAACAGTAGATTACCTAGAAGGGCATAGCTCCCTACTCCAGTATTTTTTCTTGCCTGGAGAATCCCATGGACAGAGGAGCCTGGCAGGTATAGTCCATGGGGTTGCAGAGTCAGACACAACTGAGCGACTAACATTTTCACTTTAAGTCCTCGTCATAAGTTGCTTTTTTAAAAAGTAGATAAATTAAAGCTCATAGTTCAAAAAGACGAGAGACTAAAAATATACAAAATGAACACTAGTCATATACAAAATTTGTTTAAATCTATTCAAATTTTTAAAATAGTCTACCTGAATCTTCCTGGGCTTCATGAGTTTCAACATCATCTGTTACCTCTAATTCTTTCACAAAATTGGAGGGAAACAGTCCCAACTTGTTGTTCAGGGTTCCACTCCACCAGCCTTCTTCTACCTGAAAGAGTTCACAACTCAAAAATAATAATAGTTTCTCTTAAGTTTTCATTTCCTCAACAGAAAAACTGAGCTACAGAAATGAACAGGCACAAAGTTAGTGGTACAAAATAATCCCTTTAAATCTATAAGAAAAAACAAAGGGGGGAAAAATTTTAAGTAGATTAAATCTATGTGGATTGAATTAATCATCCACGGATTAATCAATAGCACCTTGCAACCTTTCCACAATGAGATCTTATAATAAATCAAAGAACAGAAACAAGCCATCCAGTCTGAATTCTGGACACACATAACTAACAAACCTAACAAAACAGGTTCTCTGCCACAAAATTTGGAATGCTGTGTCCTGCAACAACAGGAGATAAGCCAATCCCTTATCTGCTGTGATTCCATCTCGTTTGTAAAATGGGAATAAAAATTCTTATCTCCTTAGGTTGTTCATAAACTTAAATGAAATAATAAGTCTGAAACACTTAGAATGGTGTGTCAGGCATAATGTGAGCTTGATGAACAATGTTATTATTGCCACCTGGTAGAAATAAACCAGAACTGCCTTTTATATAAACACATTGGAATTTAACAAAAACTAGCAATAAATTACATGTTATCAAACAAAATTACAGTGGCAATACCTGATATCAAAATACATACTCTGAAAATGGCATCTTTAGCTGCTAAATAACACTTTGATATTCCTCTAATGATAAAAGTAGATATATGAAAAGCTATTTTTGGAATATTTTAAAATCTTATTCTAAGATATTAAAATGAGGCAAAGTGTTTGGGGGTTAATATTTGAATGTGATAATTCAAACAAAACAAAGCTTTTACATTCTGCTTGCAAACATCTCTGCTGTGCAAAAGGTAAAAATATTTCTATGGCTTGTGTCTAAAGTGAATTCAGAATCAAAGAAAGGTTTATATATTTAGCTACTTAGATTACATCAATTTTAGCTTAAAAAAGAGCTTATTTTATTTTTAAAGTCAAAGATACAAATTCAGTACACAAATATTAGGCATAGCAAGGATGAATAAAGCTGTATTTCTACAATTAAAAAACCTTCCTTTAGGTCATTAAAGATCCACTTTAAAATATGTATCTAAAAAAAAAACTGGCAAAATAAATTTTTAAAATTAATATTCTTACAAAGCATTTTTCTAATACCCAGAGCATTAATTCTAATTGCTGCTTTATCTTTAACATGTGTTTTTACTTACCTCTTCACTAATATCAATAATATCCCCCACTTTAAGCTCCAGTTCATCCTCATTTTGTGGAATGTATTCAAAGAGAACTTTACACTGACGCTTCTTGGTCTCTAAAGGAAGTCACATAAAAAAATTAAGAAAGATCTTTAAAACAAACAGTAGCACCTTTGTTTACATACCATGTTTATTGTCAAAGGATTTGTACGTATGAATAAAAACAGAACATGGAAGCATTCTGAACAGCTAACCATAATCTGTGCCATCTGGCTTTCCACCTTGCCCCCGACCCTAGAAGCTCTTCCTTCATCCTAAAATAAATTCAAGCCAACTGCAAATAAGGTAGGCTCTCAGAAATGAAATCAGATCCAATTGATTATACAAAAGTAAAATTTCCACTGCCAATTTGGAAACTAGAAACACAGACTTAAGACACTATTGGCATAACAAATTTATCAGACAAGGCCTTCAAAACAGTGATTTTCAGACTGTTTCTTGATTAAAATCTAGGAATACTTTAAAGGCACTAAGTCAAGAGTATCTGTGCTTAAAAAAAAGACAAAATGCACAAATCTAAAATGTATTTTATCTTATTTAATAATTTTTCTGACAGATAAAAACACAAGTGAAGACAAAAATAATTTCACTTTAGCATTTTAAACAAGCTTCATTTATTCAGAAAAGTAATGATTATATAATGTAGGACTTCAAAAGATGTAACTTGATTCTTTTTAATGAATATCAGTATCTTTTTAAATAATTTAAAGTTAATAGAGTATTAATTAGCCCCTATGCCCCTTTGCATATATGTCAATTAACTTCAAGCAACCTGCTGCTGCTGCTGCTGCTGCTGCTGCTAAATTGCTTCAGTTGTGTCCAAATCTGTGCGACCCCATAGATGGCAGCCCATTGGGCTCTGCCATCCCTGGGATTCTCCAGGCAAGAACACTGGAGTGGGTTGCCATTTTCTTCTCCAATGCATGAAAGTGAAAAGTGAAAGGGAAGTTGCTCAGTCGTGTCTGACTCAGTGACCCCATGGACTGCAGCCTACCAGGATCCTCCGTCCATGGGAGTTTCCAGGCAAGAGTACTGGAGCAGGATGCCATTACCTTCTCCGTCAAGCAACCTAGTGATATTTTAATCAAAAGCTTTGTTTTTATCTTGTCTTTCACCTGGTGGCTCAGACGGTAAAGCATCGTCTACAATGGGAGACCTGGGTTCGATCCCTGGGTCGGGAAGTTCCCTGGAGAAGGAAATGGCAACACACTCCAGTACTCTTGCCTAGAAAATTCCATGGATAGAGGAGTCTGGTGTCCATGGGGTCGTAAAGAGTTGGACACGACTGAGCAACTTCACTTTCACACTAGCATAATTCTCCAATTTTTTTTCTAAGATAGTACGCAAAATTATTTGCAAAGGAACTTCTCATTTTTAAAAGGAAAATCCACACTGGATAAAAATATCTAAATAGCCCTTACCATTGCCACAAAATGTGAGTCATTTATTTTTAAAAGAAAAATTTTTGTATGATTCCGTATTTTTATATAGCTTACTCTTATGTTAGAATGACTGCCTATACTGAACTTTTCTATTAGTTGGCAGCACAAGAAATCTGGAGATTCTTCACATTTCAAATGGCACATACAATGTCTACCCACACATACTGGTCAATAAATATTTCCTGAGTTTCTAAAATGTATCAGAAACTTTGCTAAGCACAAAAGAAAATGAAATTAAAGAGTAAAACTGTCAATAAAAGGATGTGTAGCATTTAGTTGATTTTTTAACTGTAGTATTTTTTTAACATAAGTAACCTCCATACAGCTTTTCAGAAGTACAAAGAAATTAATGATTAAGTATTTCTTTAAATCAGTATTTTATAAGTAAAGCTATTAATAAGCAAGCAAATAAAGAAGTGTAACAACAAAGGCAGTGACAAATTTTTATGTACTTCAAGTCCTTCATAAACACTTCCCACACAAAAGAGCATAAAAACTTGCTAAGACATATTTTATCAAGGAGAAACAGGAACTCCTTCCCACTGTATCAGGCTGCTTTCTTCACAGATTAGAGTGTTTTACCATAACTCATGGACCCTAGTCATGTTAGATCCTCATTCTTTGAAAATACCATGGACTTGCTTATCTTCATGGGTCTTCCAAAGGCTGCAATTCTAGCTGGAACGCCATACTCTCCAATTTTTATGTGAATGATATGTCCTACCTAAAGAAGAGCTTAATGACACTTCACTTGATGACTCTGGTATAGAACTGCCCTTTCATTTGAATATGAACTGCACATTATGTATGTTTCTAGTCATCAACCAAAGAGCCAACTCATTGGAAAAGATCCTGATGCTGGGAAAGATTGAAAGCAAAAGGAGAAAAGGGCAGAAGAGGATGAGATGACTAGACAGCATCACCAACTCAATGGACATGAATCCAAGCAAACTCTGGGAAACAGTGAAAGACAGGGAAGCCTGGCGTGCTGCAGTTCATAGGGTAGCAAAGAGTCATACATGACTTAGTGACTGAACAACAACAAGAAGGATGGTTCTTAATAGGATGCTGCGGCTGCTAAGTCACTTCAGTCATGTCCGACTCTGTGCAATCCCATAGATGGCAGCCCACCAGGCTCCCCCATCCCTGGGATTCTCAAGGCAAGAACACTGGAGTGGGTTGCCATTTCCTTCTCCAATGCATGAAAGTGAAAAGTGAAAGTGAAGTCGCTCAGTGCTGTCTGACTCTTAGCGACACCACGGACTGCAGCCTACCAGGCTTCTCCGTCAATGGGATTTTCCAGGCAAGAGTACTGGAGTGGGGTGCCATTGCCTTCTCCACTTAACAGTATAAATACTTCCATAACAAGTCCAGACACTTATAGAGCATTTCTTATAATATTTACTTAACATGTTAATACTTTGAAAACCCTATAAGGTGATTATTACTATCATCCTTGTGTTAGAGTAACTTGGTATTTTCCTCTGTTAAACTGTGAGTTTTGAATCATTATCCACACCCAGTTTTCATTTGGCAGATTTGACTGTCCACATTAACACTGCTGTTATGGTCTTCATACCCACAGGTGTTACAGTATTCATCACATAAATGTCAAATAATTTCAGAAAAACCTTTTAGAAATATTTTGTATTTTCAAATGTAAGTTGTCACAAATGGGAAGTATTTCATGGTTCTTAAAAAAAGATCTAAATATTCAGGTCAAAAAGAGTTCTTAAGTACTTCTTATATTATTTCTCATTTAAGAACACTTTTAATTTTTTCCATCAAATGCTAAAATGAAGAGCATATCATACTCAGAAGTTAGGAGGCTGCATGCCAAAATTTCAGAGATAGCAACAAAAAGATTCCTGATCCACTTTTAGTTCCATGTAGTTCTAGAAAGTAAATCATCAAACTTTATTACAGCATTTTCTAATGTAAAAAATTTTTTTTATCAATTTCTTTCTCCAGTAAGCAAAGGTGATCATCAAAAGTAAAGAAACATCAAGACTGAGCCATTTGTTACATGGCTGGCTGAATCTTTAAAATTTTTTTCTTATCAGCAGCAATAAAAAAATCATATTAAGCCAGTAAGTGAAAAATTTAAGCTATTTAGGATTCTAGCTATACTGCTGAGATACACACTTAAGATCATCAAAATCTTAGAAAACATTATCATCATCACTATCATGAAGAAAAAAACTCATGTACTTAGGGATGAAGTATCATGTCTAACCACATATTTTCAACAGATATATAAAGCCAATATAACAAAGCAAGCTTAGGCGAAGAATATACCACGTTTAGCAGACAATTATTTCAACTTCTCTCTAAGACTAAATTTTTCAAAATAAAATAAAAAATCAAAAAACCTTACTCCATTCACATGAGAGGTTGCAGCCAGGGAGCAATCACTGGAATGAGGTTTTATTCCCCTTCTTGGAGAAGGAAGCGGCAACCCGCTCCAGTATTCTTGCCTGGAGGATCCCATGGACGGAGGAGCCTAGTGGGCTACAGTCCACAGGGTCGCAAAGAGTCGGACACGACTGAGCGACTTCACTTTCACTTTCTTCCCCTTCTAAGTCAGAATATTTCAATGTCAAAGAGCAGACCCTGAACTACTAATATGCCCCTTCTTTTTCACATGTATGCTGCAAAGATGTATAATCAGTGGCCATACTTTGATGAGATCCGGAAATTTATCTTCTTCAGTACTGACTCAAAATTGGGAGGCATGTTACCAAATGTTGTCTGAGAATGAAACATTATGTGGATGTTGTTTGAGAATGAAACACTATGTGGATTATATTCTAGTCAACCAACTTTTAATGTATCATCATTTCTTTCTGTACAACTACCAATGATTTAAATAATTAGATGGAAAATCACTTCTGTAGCATGAATTCCCACTAATAAGGAATACAATATGCTATGAGTAGATTCATATCTGGTATCAAGGATTTCCAAATATAAAGTGGAATATCCACTAATATTCCACACTGCACATTATATACAATTGTGATGCTGAAAGACGTCAATTCTTTACTCCAAGTAAAAATATTCTACATCATTATCTCTGTGCATATCTCGATTTTACAAGGGTCTCAGCAGTCATGCCATTTGTACATGTTTTTGCTATAAAAGTGTAAATTGGTTCTATTCTATAATGTTGGCAACTTTTTACAATCAACTTTGTCCTGGAAAATTTTCTGTGCTCAATCTAAAAAATAACTGTCTGTCTTGCTTAATTTACATGCAATAGCAAAAGTTTCAATGGTTTCATGACCAGACTTTGCAAAAAAAAAAAAAAAAAAAGCCAACGCTTTTTGGCTTTGGAGATAAAAATAGCTAACAATTCCAGTCTCCAGATATCTATCATATTAACTATGTGAACTTTTCCTTGTGGTTGCTTAGTTAAAATTCGGCACACATGCAGATTCGCTTGTCTTGGCAGAGATTTGAATTGAACCTTCACAATGCAGTGTTTATCATTATCAACCTTTACAATGGTTTGGGGTTTTTTTATATTAACAGTATTGATTAAAAGGGTATATACTACTATTTAACATTACAATGAACCACTTCTGAATAACTGATCTATTTCATTAACCAAGGAAATGATGCAAACTAATGGTAACAAAAAAAATCTGATTAAAAAAAATTAGCTGCTTTTCTTGGAAAAGTAATCTGAAAGCAAAAACAACCTGCATCCTGTTTTAAATGTTACTTAGCACACCAAGTGACTACTTTAGTCTTTGCAGCACATGCACTTAAAAACAAGTTAACCTTAGGAAAAAGGAACCTTAGGAAAAAGCCTAAGCCTCTTGGCAACAACTATATAATGGTTTCTCCTTCTTACAAGAAAAATGATGGACAGTGTTCTCAAAGAAGGTAAAGGTTAGTATCCTTTCCTATTAGGAGACAAAATAAACTAGAAGTCCTTTGTCTAGCCTCTACTTAAGAGGAAGTGTGTCCCTTTATAGCTCAGTAGAGCTAAAGAAAGTAATACATATACCTTACAACAGACAGAGATCATAAATAACTATTTCATGGGTCTAAAACTCTCCTTGTGCACAGAAATTCTACGTAGAGATTCGTGTATAGGATGGGGAAATAACTCCGTTATCTATTCCCCAATCTCCAAACAGTTTCAGAATCCGGGACAACTAGAACTACTAAACAGTCCACCTTCGGGCAGAAGACTGAAGGCAATGTGGGTGACATCTAAACATTGTCTGTACACTGAATTTACTGGGAGAAAAGAAGAACAAGTAGTATCTTCTAATTGGTCAGTCTCTGTGTCATGAAGCCTGTTCATTTTTATGAGAACCTGTTTTTATTTTATGAAAATAATCAAGAGTGATATAATCTAGAAAGTAGAGATTTCCTTTAACTTCGCAGACAGTAGCACAGAAAGTAACAGATATGAGGCTATAAAAATCAAAAATAATCTTACATTTATGAAACGTATATAAACAAAATTTCTTTATATTATAGGCTACTTGGTTCAGAAGGTAGTAACCAACATCAAGCACAACGGATCCCAATATCAAAGAGACTGATGTGGGGAGTGGCAAGAGAGGGAGGGGAGGTGAGTTTTAAAAAAAAGAATGATCCAAGATAACAGTGAATAAATACTCATTTATAACTTATTAAATCAAACTGAACATAGTCTTCAATCTCTAATGGGGCCTAGCTTTACTATGTTAAAACACTATCTGCTCCCAGGCTTGAAGTACTTCTTTCAGTAGCAGTCTTTCCAAAGACTAAGTTTTTGACAACAGCAATATTACTAGTCTTTGTATTTTTTTAAACCACTTTTCCACCAGCAGTAAAATAAAACTCAAGAATCTAAATGATCTAAGGTCATAAGACAAATTCAAACTAATGTCTGATTTTAAATGTGGTACTCTCCCTCTATATTAAACTCTTCTCTTAACATATTTACACCAAATACTTCAAAGGCACTCTGCTAGGCCAACCACCTTGGAAAACTGAATATTCCATGTTCAGATGGCTAACCAGTAAAGAAAATGCATTAGCAAATGTTTGCATCTCTACTGCTTAAGGATGAGCAGACATTTTAGCATCATCCCATTTAACATTTAATAAATAATATTCAAGTAAATTTAAGGCAAAGGATTAACTACCCAACAGAGCCTGTAAGACTAACAAGAAAACAAAGCCTTCTATCTTAATTTACAATTCCTATAGACAGTTCCTGCTGGATTACCAAATGAAGACTGCCAACATGGGCCCATAACTAGTAACTGAAGAATAAGCAGGAAGTTTCTGTTGTCTGCTACCAAAGGTTGATTTTTCTTAACACAACTTATGAACAATTAGTTATAAAACAAACGTCTATTTTGATTTAAATGCAGAAGAAAAAATCATTTACATACTCTTCTTAATGTTTTTGGTTTGTGGAAGTGGCTGAATTCCTCCAGGCAGAAGTCCATAGGTGCTTATTCGTTGTATGAGATTTGCTACATTCCCGTGCCTTTCCCGCCTGATGGGCAAACTGTCATCCTTGGATTCTGTCTCTTTCTTAATTTCCTACAAAAGGGGAAATCAGCAAATAGGCAAATTAAGCTGTATTTCATTAAATTAAATCCTCAAATGCAAAATACTCAAACCAAGTACATTGATTATTATATAAAACAAAGTATCAACAGTTTGCAACCTTTTTCTCTGCCCACACATACCTAAAGAATATCATACACTTTGGTTACAGCTCTAACAAAATGTTATTTATGGACACTAAAATTTCAATTTCATATAATTTTCACATGTCATTAAATACTGCTCCTCATTTCACTTTTTCCAACTATTTATATAACTCTTAGCTGGCATTCTCAGTTCAGTGACACTATAAAAACAGGTAGTATTTAGATTTGGCCCATGGGCTGTTGTCTGATAAACCCTGTTCTAAGTTACAGGTCAAAGAGAAGATAGGTAAATCTTCATGAAAAGAAATATGAAGTTTTACTGGAAGACATAAGAGAAGACACAGGAAAGAGAAGTCATACCATGTTCAGATGTTGAAAACTCATTATCATAAAGATAGCATTTTCCCCCTAAAATTGATGCAATGCAATTGAATAAATATGTCACTGATTTGGGAGACCAATTAAACTAGTTCTAAATTAGTAGAGAAGAACAAATGACCAAAAACAGCCAAAATACTTCAATGAAAAGAAAGTGAGGGGATTTTTTTTTTAAACTAAGAAATAAAGAAAAACCATATGATACTATGAATCAGTGTGTTATTGGCACAAAAACAGACACAGTGATAAATGAAACAAAATCCATAAACAGAAAAATGATTTACAAGAGGTAAAAAGGGAGGGGAAAATATTAATCTTAAAATATATGGTGGATGCAGTGTTTCACATTTAGGCAGCAGGGAATGAAACTGGATTCCTGCCTCACACATTTAATATTAAAATTAAGTTTCTGTTCATAAAAGTAACCAACCACAAGAAAAAAGTAAATCCCTAATCAGAAGGTATTATTCACATATAAAGTTAACAAAGAATCTATATCTCCAGGTGTTTATGTTCACTGCAATGTTAACTTGTTACTCTAGCTGGTAGGATTTCAGATTATAATGTTTGATGTTTGCTTTTCTGTGTTACTTTAACAAGACATATCATTTTACAAACAGAAAATTTTTGAATAACTGTTAAAATGATGAGAAACCATGAAAACTATTAAAGTATAAATCATAGAAGACACACAAAATATTTCACACTGTAGTGACTGCTTCATTTTTACTGGTAAAGTATGTAAGGAAAACTACTTCAATTTGCTACTAATAATAAATGACACACCATATGAAAACTTCAGTTTTCAGACCACACTAAATATTTTTCAAACTAATAAAAATATGAAATCTATGCAAAAACTAGTAGCTACAACCTCAACATGCCAAAGAGTATTAATTTTGGATTCTCCTGAACGTCTCATGAGCTACCTACATTTAAAAAGATAAACATCATATCTCTGAAAGCTACTGTTGCCTTTCTGATACAAGAGACCAAGAACTTGGCTTGATATTCAAATCTTATTCCTCTAAGAAAATAATTCCTGTTTGACCCAATGTGAAACTGGAGACAGATTCAGGAGACAGATATCCTGGGTGTAAATTTTCATTCTATCCTGTTCATAGGCTAAATAGATATTTGTGTTACCTTTTAATAAAAAATTAACCTTATAAACAGGTATGATATACAAGACAATAACAATGTCTACCACTTCTAAAAATATAAATTTATAACATATTGCTCAAGATCTAGAAACATTTTGAGGACCTTCAATATTCACTGAGAAATCAAACCCATGAATAATAGATAAAATACATCTTCTGAGAACAAAAGACACAAAAAGAGGAGGAAAACAAAACAAAACAAAATATACGCTCTACAGTGCCTAAGGAAAACTCAGGATTACAGCCTTCCACATACACAGTGCCAACTAAGCCATTATCAAAAGTATCAAGTGAGTTTAGGGTCTAAGCAAAATTACAGATAAGGTAAGGTCCACTTTAGGCTCCACTCTGCTCCATCTATGGAACCCCTTCCTGTTAAAATTTACTATCACCAGATATACAGTCTCTCTCCAATCTCTCTCCCCCTTCCGTCTCCCTCTCTCTCTCTACTCTAGTCCCCCATTCCTGGACACATAGTGCCTCCAAATTATTCTTTGGCTATCACCTTAAATAGCAATTTCATTGAGCACCTATGAAGGGTTAGTAAGGCTTCTACTGTTTCTTCCTTCTGCCCTTTATGTTGATGCTGCAAAAGTGCTGCACTCAACATGCCAGCAAATTTGGAAAACTCAGCAGTGGCCACAGGACTGGAAAAGGTCAGTTTTCATTCCAATCCCAAAGAAAGGCAATGCCAATGAATGCCCAAACTACTGTACAACTGCACTCATCTCACACACTAGCAAAGTAATGCTCAAAATTCTCCAAGCCAGGCTTCAACAGTACATGAACCGTGAACTTCCAGATGTTCAAGCTGGATTTAGAAAAGACAGAGGAACCAGAGATCAAATTGCCAACATCCACTGGATCATCAAAAAAGCAAGACAGTTCCAGAAAAACATCTACTTCTGCTTTATTGACTATGCCAAAGCCTTTGACTGTGTGGATCACAATGAACTATGGAAAATGCTTCAAGAGACGGGAATACCAGACCATCTTACCTGCCTTCTGAGAAATCTGTATGCAGGTCAAGAAGCAACAGTTAGAACTGGACATGGTATAACAGACTGATTCCAAATCAGGAAAGGAGTATGTCAAGGCTGTATATTGACACCCTGCTTATTTAACTTCTGTGTAGAGTACATCAGAGAAATGCTGGACTGGATGAAGCACAAGCTGGAAACAAGACTGCCAGGAGAAATATCAATAACTTCAGATATGCAGATGATACCACCCTTATGGCAGAAAGTGAAGAGGAGCTAAAGAGCCTCCTGATAAGTGTGAAAGATGAGAGTGAAAAAAGCTAACTTAAAACTCAACATTCAGAGAACTAAGATCATGGCCTCTGGTCCCATCACTTCATGGCATATAGACAGGGAAACAGTGGAGTGACAGACTTTATTTTGGGGGGCTCCAAAATCACTGCAGATGGTGACTGCAGCCATGAAATTACAAGACACTTGCTCCTTGAAAGAAAAGCTATGACAAACTTAGACAGCATATTAAAAAGCAGAGACACTACTTTGCCAACAAAGGTCCATCTAGTCAAAGCTATGGTTTTTCCAGTAGTCATGTATTGATGTGAGAGTTGGACTATATAGAAAGCTGAGCACCGAAGAATTGATGCTGAAACTCCAATACTTTGGCCACCTGATGTGAAGAACTGGCTCATTTGCTGGGAAAGACTGATGGGAGGAGAAGGGGATGAGAGAGGATGAGATGGTTGAATGACTGACTCAGTGGACATGAGTTTGAGTGAACTCCAGGAGTTGGTGATGGACAGGGAGGCCTGGCGTGCTGCAGTCCATGGGGTCACAACGAGTCGGACACGACTGAGATACTCAACTAAGCCAGTAAGTAACATATTGACATATTAACACTGTAACATCTCTTTCCTACAAATTTCACTTCCTTTACTGACTTTGAAAATGACTCCAGGAGATGCAGTAAGAATGAGCCCTCACTTAAAATAGTATCATGTACTAACAAAGCAAAGTCAGAAAACTAAGCCTCACTGTACAAATAAGGGAAGTCTCGTGTCTACACAACAGGTAATGTCAATACAAAACCAGTCAAGAAAAAAATACGACGTGGATGATTGCCATATAGATAAGAATGTACTACACATTGATTTGCTTGTTTTCATAAGGATAGGAAAGTAGGGTAAGGAGTAGGAAGTAGTAAATTAAAGGAAAAGATGAAAAATACAAGCAAGTAAGAAGCAGCTGTAAAAAGGTGGAAAGGATAGTTACTCTTGATCTGAGGTAAAGAAGAATACTTAATTCCAATCACATTAATTTAAAAAAGATAACTTAAAAGGTTCATCAATAAAATTCATGAACCACTCCATTATGTTAAAATATACCTATTTTATAATTTGATTATCTAATCATGGCCAGTGAACGACCATGATCTGAAAATAGAAAGCAATTACCTCTAGAATATAGAAGCAAAGGTCACAAAGAATAATAAAAACCAGATTAGATGGCAGGAGCATTCTTTTACTTCTCAGATGAAAGAGGCAGATAACTTAACCAACAAATCTCTAAACAGAGTTACAGTTCTCCTTATGCTAATTAAATCTGTCTGAGGAATACAGTAGTCCCTCCTCATCCATAGGGTCCCAAGACCCCCAGTGGATGCTTGATTGCAGAGAACACTGAATCTTACATATACTATATTTGTTTTCTCCTATGTATACACACCTAAGATAAAGTTTAATTTATAAATTCAACACAATAAGACATTAACAACTGATAATAAAACAATTATAACAATATACTCTAATAAAAAGTTACACAAATGTGGTTTCTCTCAAAATAAGTTACAGATATAATGCTTTTTGCATCTTAACTATGCACTTATCATATACTGTAGCAGTAACTTTTCCAGTCTGAGGTAAGACAGCAAAACTAGTATGAATTCCCCTTTTCTTCACAATTTCACAGACGGAAGGTTCCTACCGTCCATCTTAGCAACCTCAGCATACGACTTTTTCTTGTTTATTAAGCTTTCACACCTTTTCACTCATATGATTTCTACTGGCATATCTGAGTGGTCAGCATCACTACTCTTGCACTTTGGGGCCATTATTAAATAAAATAAGGGTTACTCGCCCACAAACACTGGGATACTGAGACAACTGATGTGATAATCAAGAGGGCTACTCCTAAGCGACTAATGGGTAGGAAATGCTGGACAAAAGGATGATTCACATCCCAGGCAGAAGGGTGCACAATTTAAAACATGACTTATTTCTGGAATTTTCTGCTTAAGTATTTTCAGACCACGCTTCAGAAAGCAAAACCAAGGATAAGGAAGGGACTACACTTAATTACTTTTAACATTCAGGATTTCCAAAAGTGTTACCTAAAACTAGTACCTTCAACTTTATAGAAGTGTAAGTCAGAAGATATGGAAGTGATATTACTAAAGAAAAGAAAAATAAACAAGATTACATGTTTATTTGATACACATCCACTGTTAAAGGTCACATAAAATCAAACTGTCATTTATTTCACTCAAATAATAATTCTTCCTATGGAAATAATGGAATAAGATTTTAAAACTAAATCAGAATGTGATATTTAAAAAACAAACAAAAAAATCACTGAAACTCTTTCAAAGTATCCATCTCATCATCATTTTATTTCGCATATTGCTACTTAACTTTTCTTTAAAAGCAGTTTTAAAAAGATGTGAATAAAGATTTAATATCTACTTAGCCATTTAACTTATGAAATCTAGAAATAAAATGAAAACAAACATTTTTGAAGGCAAGATAAGTTGTCACGCTACATAATATTTAAGAAAAAAGCAGGTGCAATGATTTGAATATTTTTTTCTAAACCAGAAAAAAAATTTTGTTCAGAAATTTAGGTCTAAACAAGAGTAAACAGCTGAATGATTTTTACTTACTTACCAGCTAAAGTGTGAATAACTTCTGTTTCCTTGTTCTTTATTATACCAGAAAGTCTAAAACATATTTTTATCAAGCTCTGAAAACTCCTCAAAAGGGACCAAAATCCCACTTTATATAAAAAATATAAAGAACAGCAATTCACTTACCAGCTCTGAAACATCTTCTGTGGACATACTCACTTATTTTTTAAAGCACTAAAGTAAAATCTGTATTACTAACAGATCTTAGAATAACCTGTAGCACCTCCACGGTGTAAGCACAGTGCTCACAGGAAAGCTGCCTCAAAGCTCGAACATCAGCATCTCCTACCACAAATACTCTCCTGCTAATACTCTTCAAGTCCAACTAATAAAAATAATTTCTTTTCACCTCTTTTATATCTTATTACATTGGTATTCCTCCGGTTTCTCCGTACTGCCCTGTGCTTCAACACTGGTCAAACTTTCAAGTGTACCTTGAATAGTAATGCTCCTCCCACTCTCCTGCCCAACCTCCTCTGACTCACTCTCAGTGAATCAGACCATGGCCTCTATCATACCCGACACTCCTCAGTGAACAGAGTCCACTAACGCTTAGTAAATGCATACAACTAGTCAGCTGCACTATTAGCTACTATCATGGTTATCTTAACCTTCAGAAAAAGTGAAAATCGCTCAGTTGTGTCCAACTCTTTGTGACCCCATGAACTATACAGTCCATGGAATTCTCCAGGCCAGAATCCTGGAGAGGGTTGCCACTGTTCCCTTCTCCAGGGGATCTTCCCAACCCAGGGATAGAACCCAGGTCTCCTGCATTGCAGGTGGATTCTTTACCAGCTGAGCAACCAGGGAAGCCCTAACCTTCAGAAGCAAGGTATAACTTTAAGGGTATCAAATATGCTTATTATCTTTTTACTGAACACTAATCTATTCTTATGTTAAAGGTAACTAATATTACATTTTTCTGAACACTAGCTTTATAACCACAGCTTATGGGAAAAGCAGATATTCCAACACCACTTCTAAAAGAAGTAACATCTATATTGTGCAAGTTTTTAGACTGTTAAAAACATGCATTATAATCTCTATTAAAATGCATCACCATCTAGATTATCTTGTGGAAAGATGGAATACATATACTTTTCCCTACTTCTCTCACTAACCACAGTTTAAATTCGGAACATTACATAGACATAGACTACAGAATAAAGAAGAAAATTTGATAGCATCAAATGTTAAAGAGAACATTAAAGAAAAACACTCATTACACCACTGGTAGGAGTTTAAATTAGCATATTTATTGAGTGAGAAACCTGACAGTTGATGCAGCAAATTCTTAACTATGCACATAATCTACAAGGGGATGTTCATTGCAGCACTGTTTTTAATAGCTAAAAATTGGACTATAGCTAAATATTCATAAAATATGCTAAAGACATAAAATGGAACACTATATGGCTATTACAAATTGAATCCTAAAGGAAATGAACACTGAATAATCACTGGAAGGACTGATGCTAAAGCTGAAGTTTCAATATTTTGACCACATGATGTCAAGAGCCAACTCACTGGAAAAGACCCTGATCCTGGGAAAGATAGAAGGCAAAAGGAGGTAACAGAGAATGAGGTGGTTAGACAGCACCACCAATTCAATGGACATGCATCTGAGCAAACTCTAGGATAGTAGACAGTAAGAGTGTGCTGTAAACCATGAGGTGGCAAAGAAGTGGGGACGACTTAGCGACGCAACAGCAAAGGGACTCCTGCTATATGTGCACTGTATGCTTATTGCTCAATGCCTGACATTCGGGGTGGGGGACGGGGCCAGGGAGACCACACACTAAAAAAGCAATGATTCTGAGAAAACTTCTGAATCAAATACTAAAACTACCAATGATTATGCAAAAGGTAGAATTTGGGCAGACTACTCTAAACCTACGCAAGCTCTGGAAACTGACCACTAAAAATGAAAACAAATAACGTAATCAGAACCTCAGAAGATGAGCAATAACCTACGATTACCCAGGGAGTTATGACAAATAGATTCTTCAGGAGTTATTAAAAATGCATAGAACAATAAAGTAGAAATGGTGGCTAGTGGATACTAAGATAATGCAGAAAGAAGCAGAGGGAAGCACCAAAAATTAAAAGCCCTTATCATGTTAGGACTGGGTACCTTTGAGGAAAATATCCAGTTATAGAGGATCAAATATAAAAAAAGAAAAAAAGAGGTTTTAAGAGCCAAAAGAATTCCTGTCTATGCAAGCAGGTAGCTGAGTTTTAATTTTTTGCTAAAATTAAAACTCTACACTCTATCACAGTTCACCTTGTCTAGAAAAACAAATACAACTTTGTCCTGACTTCATTCCTCTATTTATCAATCACTATCCAACCAGTCGATTCTGAAGGACATCAGCCCTGGGATTTCTTTGGAAGGAATGATGCTAAAGTTGAAACTCCAGTACTCAGGCCACCTCATGCGAAGAGTTGACTCATTGGAAAAGACTCTGATTCCGGGAGGGATTGGGGGCAGAAGGAGAAGGGGACGACAGAGGATGAGATGGCTGGATGGCATCACCGCCTCGATGGATGTTGAGTCTGAGTGAATTCCGGGAGTTGGTGATGGACAGGGAGGCCTGGCATGCTGCGATTCATGGGGTCACAAAGAGTTGGACACGACTGAGTGACTGAACTGAACTGATGAGTGACATAAAACACATTTTGACGGATGTGACTCTATTATGTATCTACATCAAAATCTCACATTAAGTATTTTTAAAGCTGCAACCTGACACAGTAATTATGTAAATGTATAAATCACACAAAATAGTCTTTATGCACAGGTAAACAAATATAAAACTATGTTTTAGAAGGATACATACAGCTTCAGAACACGGGCAATTGGGAGAAAGAGAAATGAAAAGAGGGTAATAAGAAAAAAACTCAGCGTTATCTGTCATGTTCTCTTATTATAAAGTTAACACTCTGAAGCAGAAAATAACAAAGTGATAACATTCTTACATTAAGTTCACAGACCCCTGTCCTACGGTTTTTCTAAAATATTTTCTAAATCAAATATAAAGATGAACTAACATTGCAAAGAGACACTGAAAACAGACATGTTAGCCACACACAAAAAATTTACAGTATATATCATGTTTCATAACAGGCTACAAACATGATGTGACCTTTCTATCCATCTTCCAGCCCTATTTAAATGCTGCTTTTCAGTGCAGTTATTCAAAACAATAACAGGAGCATTAGTTTTCTGCAGGAAGCCTCGTTCTACCCTCGACACCGCAGTTCTGTTTACAAAGCACCATACGACTGTCCCAGTGAAAGCTTATTTTCTGGTAGACAAGAAAATTATAATTTTTCCTTGAAACTTCTAATACGCATCTGAAATGATAAAGCCAACAACCTTACTAAACTGTGGACTCTCCACTGTTGTTTATCACCTGTGGTTAACTTTTTGATAAAAATTCTNTTCTCTGGCGTTGTGGGCAGTGTGGGTTCACTATCAAGGTGGTTCCCTCTGTTTAGCTTCCTCTGCTGGCTTCTTCAGTGTCTGATTTCCATCTTGAAACAGGTAGGGCGGTGGTAGACTTCACGCTGGGCTTGCCTCTGCTCACAGCACCCACCGCTCAGGTTCTGTGTAGTTCCGCCTGCCAGAGAACTGCCTGAGACTGGCCCTAGATTTTCCTGCACTTCCCCGGTCTAAGCACCTCAGGTGCTTAGGAAGCCCTCAGAGGTGCAGATTTGGTTGGCCCTGCGTTTTGTGCCCTTCCTAGATCCGAGTAGCTCAGGAGCTTGGCGAGCACAATCACTGCATCTTGTGGCCTTTCTGTGCTGCTCAGATTTCTGGGTGTGCCGCTGGCCTTCTGTCTCAGGCGGATGATGACTGACCAGAACCCCCAGAAGTCTTAGTTAGCAAAGAAACTGCTTACAATTTGATAGGTAATGTTTTTCTTGGGCTGCACNTGTGCTGCTCAGATTTCTGGGTGTGCCGCTGGCCTTCTGTCTCAGGCGGATGATGACTGACCAGAACCCCCAGAAGTCTTAGTTAGCAAAGAAACTGCTTACAATTTGATAGGTAATGTTTTTCTTGGGCTGCACTTGTCCCTTTCCAGCCCTTAAGGCTCTGGCTGCCGGTCACTGGAGGGGGATGGTCTGTAACCGGCTATTTCTGATCTGTCCTTTGTTCTGTGCATGGTCCTGATGGTGTCTTATGTTCGAGCGTTTTGTGTGGTAGCTATCCCACAGTCTGGTTTGTTAGCTCAGGTTAGATCGCTTTGGCCGTGCGCGGGGCGTTCTGGCCCGATTCTCCAAAATGCTCTGCAGCCCGTGCCTCCAGCGACCCGATTCTTAGAAAGCACTCCCGCTTGTGCCTCCCGCATCTGGCTGCCCAACCCCCACTGCTAGTGGTGGATGCAGGCATCCGCGCTGCTATCCCATTTGGGGATTTGCTGTAGGGCTCGTAATCTGTTGGTTTTAATTATTATCTACTTTTCCTTCCTGTTATNGGTCACCGGAGGGGGATGGTCTGTAACCAGCTATTTCCGATCCGTCCTTTGTTCTGTGCGTGGTCCTGGAGGTGTCTTATGTTCCAGCGTTTCGCGTGGTAGCTATCTCACAGTCTGGTTTGTTAGCTCAGGTTAGAGCGCTTTGGCCGCGCACGGGGTGTTCTGGCCTGATTCTCCAAAACGCTCTGCAGCCCGCGCCTCCCGCAGCCCGATTCTTAGAAAGCGCTCCCGCTTGTGCCTCCAGTGTCTCTCTGCCCAACCCCCACTGCTAGTGGCGGATGCAGGCATCCGCGCTGCTATCCCACTTGGGGATTTGCTGTAGGGCTCGTAATCTGTTGATTTTAATTATTATCTACTTTTCCTTCCTGTTATATTGCCCTCCATGCTTCCAAGGCTTGCCTCAGAGGGCTGCGAGAATGTTTCCTGGTGTTTGGAAACCTCTCTTTTTAAGAGTTTCTTCCCGGGAGGGAATTCCCTTTCTTTCCCGGGACGGAGCTCCCTCCCTACCTCTTTTGACTCTTTTTTTTTGTCTTTTATATTTTTCCTACCTGTTTTTGAAGCCAATGATCTGCTTTGCTGGTTGCCTGAAGTCCTCTGCCAGCATTCAGAAGTTGTTTTGTGGAATTTACTCAGCGTTGGATTGTTTTTTGATGAAATTGTGTGGGAGAAAGTGGTCTCCCATCTATTCCTCCACCATCTTCCCGCCCTCTCTCTAATAAATAATTTTATAAACATCAAAAAATAATAAAAAATAAAAAAATTAAAAATAAATGATTGAGGTCAATATTAACACAAAAATAATACTCTTGATAGATAAAATTATGTTGCATGCTGAAATGTTATACAACAAACAGTAATTCTATATGATTTGAAAATCTTCCCATTATATGAATTTTTCTTTTACAAAGATATATATTTGACCAGAATTAGGCCTGAATATATTTTAAAGATTATCCTTCTCAGTAAACAATCAAAAAGAGATTATTTTTCAATTTAGGAGGTTATTTTAGATTATATTTCCAATTAACACATAACAAAATTGACTCAAGAATGTAATAAGCCAAGGTATAATAACTTTATTTGTTTATTTTTAATATTATTTGTTGATGAGGAAACAAAGAGACATTATGGCTAATGATAAATAAGATTTGTGATTAAAAGAAAATCACTTGAAGAGCAAAGACACAGTGAAATAGCAATGTAAGAATTATTTTAATTAGTTCTTTGTTGCTAGGAAGATATTTAAGCTAATTTGTTTTTTCAGTAGATAAATCATTTGAAATTTTAATTAAACACTTAAAGAGCTATCAGCTTTTACAATTTGTTACAACAAAATCAGGTTCACAGGATAGCATTTAATCAGAAGGTTCTGTTCGTAGTTCATAACATCATATCAAGGCCAAATTATCAACCTGGTGTAAGTGAATTAAAACAGAAATGTTTTTTATAAAGTAAAAATGCTACCTCATTAATCAAGACCAATTAATTTGCTTTTAATATTTTTAAATTTATATGATAATTAAGAAATCATAAAATATCCAAAGATGTAAACATTTGTATAAACGGTTTCCTATGTGAAAATAACAAATTGGAAAAAGATCATTTTTATAGCAATCAGTGAAGTTGCTCCTATGGTTTTGTGCTAGATAAAATTATTTTTCTCTGAAAAAATTAAATCAATTAATATTTGTTAATTTTTTAATCTGTAGATTCTTTTAAAATGAACCAGAGCATAACCATGTGCTGACACATGCTGGGATTACACATAATTACAGTTAATATATATTTAAATTACATTTATTATATATACTGTGAGCAAACATGTACAAATATGAATGTTTTATATTTAAGAAAATTAAAACATTAGAAAATACATTTTTTCTATATTTTTCTTATTTTGAGATATTTTTGTTGGTTTTGACATGAAAATGCTTTAAATATGTTTTTTAATGTTTTGCTGCTGCTGCTGCTGCTGCTAAGTCGCTTGCTTCAGTTGTGTCCGACTGTGTGTGACCCCCTATACGGCAACCCAACAGGCTCCCCCATCCCTGGAATCCTCCAGGCAAGAACACTGGAGTGGGTTGCTATTTCCTTCTCCAATGCGTGAAAGTGAAAAGTGAAAGTGANAGTCGCTTGCTTCAGTTGTGTCCGACTGTGTGTGACCCCCTATACGGCAACCCAACAGGCTCCCCCATCCCTGGAATCCTCCAGGCAAGAACACTGGAGTGGGTTGCTATTTCCTTCTCCAATGCGTGAAAGTGAAAAGTGAAAGTGAAGTCGCTCAGTCGTGTCTGATTCTTAGCGATTCCATGGACTGCAGCCTACCAGGCTCCTCCATTCTTGGGATTTTCCAGGCAAGAGTACTGGAGTGGGCTGCCATTGTGGTTTCTGAATATTTTGCTAGAAATTATATAATTTATATACATATGTGTGATAAATCACTTTAGTCGTGTCCAACACTTTGCCACTTAATGAACTATATAGCTTGCCAGATTTCTCTATCCTGGGATTTTCCAAACAAGAATACCAGAGTGAGTTGCCATTTCCTTCTCCAGGGGGTCTTCCCCACCCAGGGACTGAACCCGTGTTTCATACATCTCATGCATTGGTAGGTGGATTCTATATATAAAGATGCATATATATGCATGTGTATATTTCCATGTATATGTCTATGTTCATTAAGTAATGTTTTCTTTTTTGGCTTGTGAGATAAAGCACATCATCAGAAAATTATTTCCATTAGTAGAGTATGTAAATATCCTCATGTATTTTTTACTGATCATTTTGGGATTTTATTTTCAACATTCTTTATTTCTGTAAGAAGTAAGGTAGGCATCACCTTTCCTTTTTTTACCCCAAAGTGGGAAAATACTACTATCTAGGTTTTCCAAATGCTAAACTGAATCGTTTCCGTTTGATGTAAAATGATATAAGACAATACAATATAAAATACAAGACAGTGTAACATATTAAGCACCATATATATTAGATTGCCTTCATTATTTCATTGATTGGTTTCCCTCTTCTTGGCCCACTGCCACATGGATGTAATAAATTTCTAGAACTCCAAGAGATGGTAATGAACAGGGAGGCCTAGCGTGCTGCGATTCATGGGATTGCAAAGAGTCAGACACGACTGAGAGACTGAAGTGAACTGAACTGAACTGAAGGAAATAATAATAAAGAACCTGCTTGCCAATGTAGGATATATGAGAGACTTAGGTTTGATCCCTGGGTCAGGAAGATCCCCTGGAGGAGGCCATAGCAATGCACTCAGGTATTCTTGCCTGGAGAATACCATGTACCGAAGAGCCCTGTAAGTTATGTCCATTTCACTGCAGACATGACTAAAGTGACTTAACACACAATTGATTAGGTCTCAGTTCAGTTCAGTTCAGTTCATTCGCTCAGTCGTGTCCGACTCTTTGCANGATGGACGTGAGTCTGAGTGAACTCCGGGAGATGGTGATGGACGGGGAGGCCTGGCGTGCTGTGATTCATGGGTCGCACAGAGTCGGACACGACTGAGCGACTGAACTGAACTGAACATTACTACCTTCAGAACCACTGACTTTATACAGATTTCACAATTTTCCCCTAACATCCTTTTTCTATTCCAGCATCCGATCCAGGACACCACAACACATTTGTCACTATGGTCCTCAGTCTCTGCTCAACATCAGTCTCTCAGGCCTTCCTTGTTTTTTAAGGACCTTGAAATTTTTGAAAAGTACTGACCAGATAGTTGTAAAATGTTCCTTAACTTGGGTCAATCTGATTTTTTTTTCTCACAAATGGACTGCAATGATAGGTTTGGGAGAAGAATAAATACAAGAGGCTCAGCAAATACATGGTATCAACATAATTTATTAGTGGCAATGTTAGCCTTGATCACTTGGTAAAGGCAGTATTTGCTGAGTTTTTCCACTGTAAAGTTGCTATTTTTCTCTTTCATCTATTCTTTAGTGCAACCTACATTTGAAGGATTATTGCGGGTGGGGACAGTATTTACAAATATTATTTGGAATAATTCTGTAAGATTTATCCTTTCTATCCCATTACTTACATAACAATCTATTTATATCAGCATTTATTTATTTAGACTCGTGCATATCTATCTGCTTTTCAAATACTAGGTTATTTTGATGGTCAACCAGCTTTCCGGTTGGCACCTATGTTGCCTTGACATGGCCCACCATTTTGTTTTTTCCAAATTCTTACTCTTGGCACTACTAGCTGCTCCAGTCTCATCCTGTGGATACCGTGTTGCAGCCACAGGATCAGGCATAGGATCACTCCTCCCAGGAGCCTCCTTTTACTGGAAAATGATATTCTGAAACCAAGATCTGAGCACCCAGTGTACTCACTGGTACTGGTATGTCACTGCTTCCAGGCGCTCAGTGGAAGAAATGAGGAATATATATATGACTGTGTACTGACCAGAATATAAACACACACATATAAAATTATTTCTGTATGTATCTATATAAATTTTAAATTAAACATGAGTTCATGCTGATGTCTCCGAGCTCTAGTCCATCCTGTGGTTCATTTTAATCCCAGATTAAGCTTCCCTCCATCTCCAAGCAAACACAAACAGCATCCTCTACTAGCAAGCAGTTCATTAAATCCAAGTTCTACCATTAGCTGTACTGTAATAGGACAGGAAAATATATTTTAGGATGGGAATCCCATGACAGGTCATCTCCACTACTGTGACCACATGTCAGCACAGGGACTACCTATCAGCACACAATTTAAAAGAGAACCATAGTAATACTTTTTACTAAGTCCCTTTTTTTTTTAACCACTGTTCTATTACTTCAATATATTTTTCCTGAAAAGCCACTTTCCCCACTCACCCCTCAAAAAACAGAAACAGAGGAGAGGCCAATGTTGCAGCTTACTATATACAGACTACAGACAGGCCATTTTAAAAGGAAGAAAACAAAAACATTATGTAATTTTCCTTACATCATTCTACCAACAAAGGCAGATTTAATTTGACTATGTTTAAATGCAGTTATTCTACTTCTATTTTGACAGCATCTTTACACTTCATTTTAGATTAGAAGACAGTCAATTTGTAAAGTAAAAAATAAACAAAAGAGCTCAATTCCTACTATAGCTTTTCTCAGGTCTTTCAAGAGGTAAAATGTAGTTAGTTCACCTTCTCTAAAATCAATTAACAAAGTATGTGTTCATACTTCGTAAAACCGCAGCTGAGCAAATATTTACGAAGCATTCACACCGCACAGACATTCTAACAACTACTCTGCAAGTTGGACAAACCAAATGAGAGATAGACTCAAGCCTTCCCAGAAGAGCTCACAGCCACAAACTCATGAGAAGAGGGATGTGGCTGAATGTAAGAAAACTAACCTAGAAAATAAAGACAACTATAGCAGTGTTAGTTGCTCAGTCATGTCCGACTCTTTGCAATCCCACAATCTGCCCACGGAATTCTCTAGGCAAGAATAAGGCGTGGGTTGCCATTCCCTTCTCCAGGGGATCTTCCCAATATAGGAATTGAACCAGGGTCTCCTGCATTGCAGGCAGATTCTTTACTGTCTGAGCTTCCAGGGAAGCTCTGGGTTAAGACTATTATAAATGGCATGTAAATACACAGATATCCTTTACTTTTTTTTTTTTTTCTCCTCTACACTTCTGGGAACTTTTTTAGTTTGTAATATATTTTAATATCTTGATTGTTTTCTGGCAGAAGTGACTAGAACATTATTTAAAATGTAATGACTGCTGCAATGCTCAAAAATAAGAATACAAGATTCTCAAAGGGGTTAGAAAAGCAACAAAAGCCAGTAGGTGTTTTTACTCACACTTGAGTAAAGAGGCAGCTCTCTCAGATTTCAGTTCAGATTCTGTTTTATTAGCTATCCAACCTTGGGTAAACACCATTTAACCTCTCAACCTACATGTCATTGATTTAAAATTGGGCTACCATCTGCCCTACTTCCTCCACAAGACGTTTAGGATTAAATGGAAATGTAGATAGCAAAACTCTGCGAATTACAAAGTGCTACCTAAATTACAGGTAGACAGGTACACGTGTACACACACACACACACACACACACACACACACACACATTTATTATTCCCCAGGACACCAGGCAACAATAACATTCATTGCAATGATACCTGAGTCTCCAGTTTTTTTAATTCCTCAGATGAAAAATCTATCTAAAATATTTTAGTGATAAAAACATGTGTAAGCATTTCTTCAAGATTAAATCCTACGGAGCAACAGCAAGGAATTAACCGAGAACACTTACCTTAACAAAATTATCAGGAAACATTCCTCTCCTCCCGTTTAGTTCCCCTTCCAGCCATCCTTCCTCCTGTAGCTTCCTCACGTTCCTGATGACTTCCCCAACTCGGATCGTTAACTCATCATCATGGATAGCATCGTAGTCATACTCCACAATATAGTCAACTAAAAAAAACAAAGAAACAAACATCTAAAAAATTTAACTCATGAAATACTCCTCTCCATATTAATAAACTTAAAACTAAGGAACCTACTTAGCAATGATTAATACAACAAAGATACCATCAAGGCTTACCTCAGTTTTAAATATTTGGCTACATCCGCAAATTTCTTTTTTGCCTAACTATAATGCACCGTACCAGTGTTAAGGAGAAATCTCAACACAACGTACAATTTACCTCGTCAGTTATTCTGCCAGTCAGCCATACATCCTTTGTGACAAACTCTAAGGTGGTCCCCACGATACCCATCTCTTGATATTCATGCCTGTGTGTAATCCTCTCTCCTTCAGTGTGAACGTGATCTATGACTGACTTCTAATCAACAGAATATGACAAAGATGATGGATTCTATGTGATGACATAAGGCTGTAATATCCCCTTGCTAGGAAACTCTGTCACTTCCTGGCTTTGAAGTCGCAAGTTGTTTTGTTGAGCTGGCCTATGAAGAGGGCCACGTGCAAGTACCTGAGGAAGTCTCTGGATGAGAGCCCACAAACAATTGAGGCCCTCAGTCCAACTGCCCACAGGGAGCTGAATAATGCCAACAGCCTCGTAAGCCTGGAAGCAGATCCTTCCCCAGCTGAGAAGCCGGACATGATCAATACACTGATTGCAGCCCTGCAGAGGATGTAGCCATGCCTGGACTGAAGAAACCACAAAAACCGTGAGATAAAAAAATGTGTATTATTTTTATCTGCTAAGTTTGTGGCGATATTTTTCACAGAAGCTTAGAAAATGAATACACCCTGAAATGAAGGCTGTTAAGGATTTTAAGGTTATTGGACAGCATATAAGCACACTATTAACATTTAAACTAGTCATACCACCATTACCTTTTCTTCCTCCTATAAGAATGATTAAGAAAAAAGAACATATATACACAACTACACCAAAAAAGAAAAAAAAAAGGAAAGGGAGTATGGGCAGACACTGTTGGCTACCAAACAAACAGCCACTCCCACACCGACTCCTCTTCCTTCTTCCTTTCTCACTGAACCCTGATTTTGTTCAGGTATTTTTGGAACCCTGTACTTTTACAAGTAAAGCTTCTCTCAGGCTCAGAGCGCTAAATCCAGAGGGTTAAACTATTCTAGATCAGTACTTCTCAATTACTAACATACAGTCAGGTCATCTTGTTGACTCTGGGAATCTTGTTTAAGCACAGACTGAGTAGGTCCCAGGACACCTAACATTTCTGGTCAAGGAGACAAAGGTCTGAAGAGAACTGATTTATAGCAGGGGCTCCCTAGGTGGCTCAGTGGTAAATGATCCACCTGCCAATGCAGGAGATGCAGGGGACACAGGGGATGCAGGTTCACTCCCCGGGTCAGGAAGATTCCCTGGAGAAGGAAATAGCAACCCACTCCAGTATTCTTCCCTGGGAAATCCCAATGACAGAGGAGCCTGGTGGGCTAAAGTCCACTGGGTTGCAAAGTATCGGACACAACTGAGCATGCACACAGATCACACACAGATTTATGGTAATCTCATTCATATTCTCTATCTCACACATACACACAGAGGCTGGTTTTCAAATACAGGTATGATGGATCGACTCAGACCAATACAATGTAAGTAGGGGTTCTTGAAAGGTTTTATTTGTCCTTATAAACAAAACACAAGGAAAGAGTGTCCTCCTACATCCTACAGGCTTTGGATATTCTTCATTGAGAATGTAATGGCCAACACTGCTACAACTGGATTAGACAAGAAAAACAGCAGATAGGCTTAGAATACAAGAAAGGAAAGATGACAATGGCTTGGATCTTTACTAGATTGATCCAACTGCTAAGCTAACCAGCCCTATAACTTTTAGATTTCTTGTTACAGAAGCAGTTTTTTTCTTAACTTTTAAGTAAATTCTAGACAAGATTTGTATTTGCAGCTGAAAACATACCAATCTGAGAAGGGAATTAGCAAGAAACTTTAAATTCCTGAAAATGGATCCATAACTGATAAAGGCAGAGCTCAGAAAACTTAAGGAAACTATAACTGAGACATCAAACTGCTCTGCAGAACCCCAGAAAGGCCAGGAATTAAGAAAAGGAGCGCTCATGGGAAACAGAACTGAAAATAGGGAAATTAACATCTCATGGAAGAGCTGAGACCCATTATTAACCACAACAGTTCTGAGACAACAATGCTACATAGGCAGGTATTTTTCTTCAAAAGTAAGAAAAGGGTTAATCTCAGAAACACACACGCGCGTGCGCGCACACACACACAATAGTCTGGGGGAACTAGTAAAGCTACTATGGATGAGTGATGGTTTCCTAGAAAAATGACTTCTTATTAACCCAGAATTTAGAAGTCTCCAGAGCAATGAGTGGTTTCCAACCTACTAACTCTAAAATAAAATTTAAAAGTCATACCTATATAAAGAGTTCCCAATCGGCTTTTTGCTTTTCATTTATTCATAAATATGAATAGTAGACAACAGTTAACCATGAAAGACGATGAGAAATTGAAAACCTACTGGATGAAGCACACACCAACCTCCCCCTTCCAGAATGATTCAGTATTAAAGTCATTAGGTATAGAAAAGCATAGTAGGGGGAAGGGAGGCCAAGGAGGGAAAGGAGTCTGAGAAGGTGTGAGAAGACAGGGACCAGAAAGAGTAGAGAAGGTATCCAAAGCTAGGGTAGGGGTGGCAGTGACGCTATCAGAGCCAAAGTAGGGTGAGAAGGGTGTCCGTCTGTGGCGGTTCCCCAAGTGCAGCCTATCACAACTCGAAGGTAGGGTGAGGAAGGCATCCATACAGAGGCGACATGATATGGTATGCCAGGTCCCAATCACAGTGGTGAGGGCATCCAAGCTGACGGGCAGCTTGGTGAGGAATATCAGAAGCCACACTGTATTGTAGTGGGGCCAGATCACCATGCAGAGGAAAGGTAACCTAGACGGAGGGTGGAGGTCACCTAGAACGAGGTTGAACAGCCCACACAGGAGAGGTGAGGTGAAGTCGCTCAGTCGTGTCCGACTCTTTGCGAACCCGTGGACTACAACCCTACTAGGCTTCTCCATCCATGGGATTCTCCAGGCAAGAATACTGGAGTGGATTGCCATTTCCTTAAGAGGGTGCCATATAAGTGTGGGGAGCGACTGGTTACCTCTAGGAGAGCTGATCAAATAAATTAGGGACAATGGAAGCCAAGTTTCTCTATGAAAGGAAGGGAGTTACAAGCATAATGGGAGAAGACTTCACTTAATCCTGATACTAAATGGGAATGAGAAGTATCACCATGAACTCATGGTTTTCAATACACAGACTTTCACTTACGCATAAAACACAAATGTACCACACAGGCATACAAGCTCTATCCAATGAAA
This sequence comes from Neotragus pygmaeus, assembly GCA_006410875.1. Taxonomy (NCBI): domain Eukaryota; kingdom Metazoa; phylum Chordata; class Mammalia; order Artiodactyla; family Bovidae; genus Neotragus; species Neotragus pygmaeus. Next base: position 279,235 of record SJYV01027770.1, read on the forward strand.
GGGCCTGAAACCACAACCTCTCAATGAGCAAACCTAATGCTGAGATCTTATAAAAACCACTTCCTACTGAAACAAACCAGGAATCCTTGGGAAGATATGCAATTCCAGGGCTTAGGCAGGAAAAGTACAAGATAAACCTGGAACACGGTGTTGTGCTAGAAAGCAAGGAAGTTCTCAAAGAAAGATAAGCTGATGTCCAAGGACACGGAGAAGTAGTATCAGAACAGATCCTACTGGCCAAGTCAAGACAATCTGAGCATCAAAATAAATGAAGAAAAAACTAAAATAAAATAAATGACAGTGTAACAATATACCCCACTGAATAAAGCAAAAAAACCATGAGTCCAAACATATATAAATAAATGTTAATTTCTTACATTTTATAATTGAACTGTGATTAAGTAGAAGATCCTGATCTGTAGAAAACACTAAAATATTCAGGAGAAAAGCATCAGTCAGGAAAAAATTCTTTGTATTGGACTTTAAACATTTCTACAACTTAATGTCTAAAAATTTTAAAAGATTTAAACTGTACAAATTTTTACCCTCAAGAGATGTAATAAAGTTCCTAAAATCAGAACAGAATGTTATTTTAAAAAAGAAATATGAAAATAAAAAGCATTTGGAAATATATCTACCAACAAGTCGTATTAAGTTTTTTTTGCAAAGGTAGAGACAAACAAACCCAAGAAAATTTTATCAAAACAGGTAAAGAGACATAAAGAAAATATAAAAGAACAGACAAGACACAGATGATCAATTCAACATCCAAATAACGGTTCTAGGGAAAAAAAGGGAAAATAGAGAGCAGGTAATGAAGTAATAGTAGAAAATATCCCAAAGCTATGTGAAACAAATCCTCAGCTAGAAAGGGGTCTATGAGAGTCCACTGCAATAAAAAATTCAGAAGTAACTTCTTGGGGGTGGGGGGTGAACTCAGAGACTGGGACTGACATACACACACTACTGATGCTACATATAGATAACTAATGAAAACCTACTGTGTACCTCAGGGAACCCTACTCAGTGCCCTCTGCTAGGTTGTGTTTAGTTGCTCAGTCATGTCCGACTCTCTGCAAACCCATGGACTGTGGCCCACCAGGTTCCTCTGTCCGTGGAATTCTCCAAGCAAGCATGCTGCAGTGGGTTGCCACGCCCTCCTTCAGGGGATCTTCCCAACCCAGGGATCGACCCAATGCTCTATGGTAACATAAACAGAAGGAAATTCAAAAAAAGAGGAATTGTGTATGCATACACATACAGCTGATTCGTTTTGCTGTATGGTAGACAACACAACATTGTGAAGTAACTATATTCCAATTAAAATTAACTTAAAAAACATATCCTAGAAATTTCTCTGAGAAGAAATAAAGGTTCATATACAAAAGAATTAAAATCATATTCATTAGGAGACTTCTCACTGGCAACACCAGATTCCAGAAAATAAAAAGGCAAAGCCACCTAAGTACTGAAGAAAAATGTATTCCATATTCAAGATATAATGTTTTCAGACAGACAAAGAAAATTAATTCCTACATATGCAATTTGGCCACCTGATGCAAAGAGCCACCAACTCAATGGAAAAGACCAGTGCTGGGAAAGACTGAAGGCAAAAGGAGAACAGGGCAGCAGAGGATGAGATGGCTAGATAGCAACACTGACTCAATGGACATGAATCTGAGCAAACTCCAGGAGACAGTAGAGGACAGAGGAGACTGGAGGGCTCTAGACCTGACAGGGTTGAAAAGTCAGACACGACTCAGCAACTGAACAACACAATACACAGGCAATTACATGTATTATCTGACAAAATAAGAACCAAACAGAGGGTACAAAATTTAAGAACCAGTGAAGCCAGTCTTAGAATAAGAAAAGTTCTAAGACAGTAATTGTGCAACAGATCTAAGGAACAGTCTAGATTAAGCAGGAGACAAAAAGTTGAGGAAGTACTTGGGGACAAAAAAGAAGCGAGAGCCAGACTGTGAAATTGTATACTATCCTTAAGAATCTGGAATTCAAACAGACAATAAAACTATAAGGAGAAGAAAAACTAAAGAGACTAGAAACTTCTAAAAAGGCAAAGAGCTATACAGTGTTGAAAATATAATGATATGCACTACTTGGCTGCAAAATTAAAAGTATTTACGCGGTCATAATAACAGAGATTAGTTATTAATTTTAACATTGAAAACCAATCTCTAATAAAACAAAAAGACTATATTATGGTTACAGAACAAAATGTAAATATTAACAAGCCTTCACACTATAGGATAAAGTAAATATTGGGGAGGTTGATAAAGAGAAAGGTAAGTCTTCATCATACAAACTCCTAAGTCCAGAAATAATGCGTTAGTTGCTGAAAAAGAAATAGAAGTATAACTATAAAACTCAGAATTCAGAAAGGTATCCAAGAGAGAAATAAAACCGTATCGGGATAAACAAAGAACAGAAGTGAGATTACAAGTAAGCTAAATCTTTACCTATCATATCAGAAGGTTAAAAAACCCAAGTATCCAATCAGAGACAGCTACATAAACTCGTTTTTTAGAAATACAAAAGCCAAAAAAATCAAAACTGAAAGATTAGTTTTAAGTTGTTTCCCTCTGGAGAATGAGAACAGAGGAAGAGAACAGTAAGGCAAGGAAATACTGTTTTTTCATTGTTGTTGTTCAGTCGCTAAGGCATATCCAACTCTTGGTGACCCCATAAACTGTAGCATGCCAGGTCCTCTGTTTCTATAGCATATGCAGGTATTACTTGTATAAGATTTTTTAAGAAAGCACTAAGTATTAAAAGTGGCTTGTCCAATATTATTATAAAGATGTTTATTTAACTCATGATTCTGTTTCATAATTTAAAAGTTTACTGTGTCAAAGATAATTTACTTCTCCGAAAGAAAACACCATATGGTAAAGAAAGTTAAATTCTTGCCCTTTTATTGTAACGTCTGGCCACACCACGCAGCAGCACGTGGGATCTCAGTTCCCCAACAAGGGGCTGAGCCCATGGGTTCACTGGGAGCACAGAATCTTAACCACTGGACTGCCAGGAAGTCCTTCTTGCCCTTTTAAACATTTTTAATTAGGCTTGTAATATATTCTAAATAATAAAGGTTATAAAACAAAGGTACTGTAACAACTTATTTTTGTAAAAAGGGAAGAAACAAACATACGCACAGAAAAATATAGTTACATTCCAAAATGTAACAGATGCCTGAAGAGATCTAAGATGCTGTTTGTTACCTCTTTTTAATATAATATTTCACCTTTAGTAAAGAATTAAGAGTGGGGTGGCAGATTGGGATTTAGGGGTTGACACGTGTACTCACTGCTTTACTTAGAACAGATAATCAATGAGGACCTACTGTATAACAGCAGGAAACTCTGCTTGGTATTTATTCTGTAACAACTAAATGGGGAAAGAATCTGAAAAAGAATAGATACACACGTAGATGTCTAACGGAATCATTTTGCTGTGCACCTGAAACTAAAACAACATTGTTAATCAATTACACTCCAATTAAAAAAAAGTTAATCTCACCCAAAAGAGAGGATAGGACTTGGCCTCATCCTGATCTCTAGGAAGAGTTTTTTGTTTATTGAGGGATTCTGAAGTTCCTCCAGAACCTTTGTTACCTGAAGACTTAACCAAACAATGTCATTATGGTGGGGCTTCAAACCCTGTTGCAGCTGTTCTACCTCTGGAAGGGCTAGACACTAAAAAGGTCCGTTACCTGGGCAGTCAACTACATCTTTTCAATTAAACTCTGGACACTAAGACTCAAGTGAGTTTCCCTAGTCGGCAATACTCTCCACGCTGTCATACATCCTCGCCAGGACTTAACGCCATCCATGACTTTAGAGAGAGAGACTGACATCATGTCGGGTACCTTCCTGAAATCTGCCCCAGGCTTCTGTCCCCTTGGCCAACCTTAATCTGTGTCCTTTTACAATAGAATAACATCCCCAAGAGTATAACAGCTTTCAGTGAGTTCTGCAAGCCCTTCCAACCAACTGTCAAATGTGAGGGCAGTTGTGGGAATCCCCAAAGTCTGCAGCTGTCATAAGTGAGGGCATTCTTAGAAACAGCAACCCATACTTCAGGATTTTTCTACAATAAACATAACACTGCTACTGCTGCTGCTGCTGCTAAGTCGCTTCGGTCATGTCTGACTCTGTGCGACCCCACAGACGGCAGCCCACCAGGCTCCCCCATCCCTGGGATTCTCCAGGCAAGAACACTGGAGTGGGTTGCCATTTCCTTCTCCAATGCATGAAAGTGAAAAGTGAAAGGGAAGTCACTCAGTTGTGTCTGACTCTTAGCGACCCTGTGGACTGCAGCCCACCAGGCTCCTCCATCCATGGGATTTTCCAGGCAAGAGTACTGGAGTGGGTTGCCAATGCCTTCTCCAAACATACACTAGTTAGGCAAAAACAAGTTACTAGAAACACTGATGCTCACTAGACAGTATGTAACAATGATACTTGCAGAAAAGCTAAAATGAAGCTAAATAAAACTTCATTTAATTCACAAGCCTGCTATACCAAGAATCAACATCCTCCATATTGTGGAAACTCAAAAAATTCATTATTTTAAATTTAAAATTAAATAAAACTCTTTCACCACTTAAAACAATTGTATTTGACTGAATAAATTTATTTCTTCACTTTAAATGGTTGCTTAAAGTGAAGAAATACATGTTGACTAAAAACATTTGGAAGGAAAAAAATAAAAGAAAGAGAACATGCACATCCTGAAAAACAACTCTAGGATTACAAAAGGTATACAGACCCTGTCTATCACTGATGGCTTTTCCCCCTGACCTACTCTCCCACAAAACCAATCATTTAAGATGACACTTTCTGGTTGTGGATTATTCATTGTTCGTTTCAATTGTGATTGCCACTGAAAGAGAATGTAAAATTTAAATTTGGCTATGTAACAGTTTCTTTTTAAAGTGTGAAGAAAGCTATCCAATTTAAGCAGATATGACATTTTAGCATTTATCTGATCAGTAGGGTAATAAAGATGTTAAAACATAGCAACAAAAGACTCAAAATAAAACAACACTAGATAACCTGCACCAAATCTCACAGGATGAAATAGAAAAACCACCTTCTTAGGAAGATTAAACGACCAAAAATGTAGCAATTTTATCAGATGAAATTGAAGTGAGCACTGGAAATCTACACACACAGTTTGAGATAGGACCCAAATAAATGCACCCAAGCACTCTATCCCAATTTAACATTATGTGGGTGACTCAGGAAACCTCACACTAAGACAAAAGAGAAGAAACCAGAACCCTCTCTGGGAAATGCCCTATTATGTCAAGAAATACTTTTTTAATTTACAACATCCAGAGACAAGGAAATATAAGCTGGCATGTAAAGCGAAAAAAAAAAAAAAAAA
>SJYV01027770.1:287381-319879 GCA_006410875.1 Neotragus pygmaeus
TTTCAGATGCCCACCCCCCACCCCCCACCCCTCAAAAAAAATTCGGCTTGCAATTTCAGTTCCAACATGAAAGAAGCTCGGAGAATGTCACACTCACCCTTACAATGAGAAAAAATTTAAACAAGCTAAACAATCAATGACTTTCCTTGGGCCCATCAGAGAAGTGAGGACACAGGGCAAACCAACACCTCAAGATACAGAGACACAGGCACAGTTAAGACACAGAGTCACAGTTAAGATCTACTAGATCATTCCAAGCAGAAAACACTGGCATCATCAACTGGTATGAATAATGTATTAGTTTCCCAGGGCTAACATAGAAACTATCACAAACTAGGTGATTTCAAACAAGAAACCTTTTAAAATTCTTTCATGGTTACATTTTTGATGGCCAGAATACAAAATCAAGGTATCCTCAGGGTTGGATCTTTCTGAAGACTGATGAAGAGTTGCTCCACGCTCCTCTCTTGGCTTTTAGGGACTGTGAGCAATCTCTGGCATTTCTTGGCTGGCATAATTCCAATCTCCATTTCCATGGCCCTCCCCTTCTGTATCTCTGTGTCAAATCTCCTTCTCCTTACTCTTAATAAGGATACCAGTCACTGGATTTATGGCCAACCCTAAATCTAGGATATCATCTTAAGATCCATAGTTACCAGGGCAGGACTTACACATAACATTTCGGGGCCAAAAAGTCAAATCTACTACAAAAATTTAAAACACAAACTTCGATGAATTTCTGGAGGCCAAATATGAAACAGCCTAAGAGTAGAAAACTCCTAGGGACCACAGTACCAGCAGGCCCCCACCTTCTATGGGTTTTACTTCCAGGAACCCCATCAGGTTCTCACAGTGAAGAGTCTATAAAGATCTTGTGGTTCTGGCAAGGAGGAAAGGAAAAGTAGTCACTGTGAAATAACCACTAACCCAAACAAAGACCTGCTCTCCAGGAAAAAGACTTCACCAGGTCCTGACTTCACCACTGGAAAGGGTATAACAGCATTTCTCTGATTCCAGTCCCTTCTTACCTTTCTGTCTCACACGGAGAAGTGGGGAGATAAGACATCACAGACCCAGGACAAAGACCCACCAAAAGTTTCATTTTAAGATTATAGGATGCTTCCTCTCCCCAGCACCTTACAACTACACTGATGGGGCTCCATTATAACAAGAGTTAATCACCACTGAAAGCGTTTACATGATGCAGAGTCTACCTGAGAAGGAGTGCTCAGGGAAACCCAAGAGTGGGGCAAAAACAAGGCCACTAACGGAATTTGATGCCTCTGGCACCTAACAGGTGGAATGATGTTAAAGCGTACACTCCTTGACAGACTAATATAAAACCTCACACAAAAGACCTATTAACCTCAGATCCTTTTATCTAATACAGCATGTCCAACTTTCAACAAAAAATTACACATCATTCACTCAGAAGGCAAGAAAAACACAAAGACAAACCAAGAGTCAAAGCCAGACTCGAGTATAACAAATTTTTTGAAATCAGAGAATTTTAAATATGTTAAGGGTGATAATGGAAAGGGAAGAAAAAAAAAAAGGAGGTAACCAAAGATGAGTAAGGTAAGCAGATAAAGACCCTAAGATAAGCAATCAAAAGGAAATGCTAGAAATCAAAAAACACTGTAATAGAAATAAAGGATGCCACTGGTGGGTTCATCTACCAACTAGACACAACGGAGTCAAGATGCTTGAAGACAGAGCAACAGAAACTTCTTGAACTAAAATATAAAAATAATATTCTTTTACTAAACAGAACATCCAAGTTCTGTTTCATCCAACAATTTCAAAAGATATAACATATGCATAACTGGAATATAAGAAAAGGAAGAAAGAAGAAACAAGACAAAAGAAATAAATGAAGTAATAATGGTGAAGTTTCCAAAATTAGTAATACACCAATACCAAACCATACATACAGGGCAAAAAGAGAAAGGAAAAGCCTACGCTTAAGTGTACCATATTCAAACCAAATACCCAGAAAATCTTGAAAAAACCCATAAGAAAAAAACACCTGAACGACAGAGGAACAAGGAAAAGCATCACAGCAGGCTTCTCTCAGCAACGCTCAAGCAAGAAAGGAGTGGAGCAAACTATTTAAACTGTTGAAAGAAAAAAACTACCAACTTAGAATTCTATATTCAGTGAAATTATCTTTCAAAAAAAAAGGATAAAGACTTTCTCACACAAACAAAAATAACAGAACCGCCATGAAAATGTTAACAAAAGTTCTTCAAATAGAAGGAAAATTATACAGGTCAAAAACTTGAATCTATAATAAAGAGTAAAGGCAAAGGAATAAGTGAAGTAAAATAAAATCTTTTACTTTTCTTATTCTTAATTTATCTAAAAGATTAGTTTAAATTGGTAACAGTAACAATGTACTGGTTGATTTTTAGCATATAGATAAATGAATTATGGCAATATCATAAAGGACACAGGAGTGGGGAATACTCTTGGATCTGCATTTGACATGAAGTGGGACAGTGTTATTTAAAGGTGAATTTAGATTAGTAATCAACATATACTGTAAACTCTAGGGCAACTACACTAAAAAAAATTTTAAGTATAAAAGGACATAAATTTGAATAATATAAAATGTTCAACTGAAACCAGAGAAACAGAAAAATAGGGAAAAAACAATGAAATCAAAATTGGTTATTTGAAAAGGTCAATACAATTGATAAATCTCTAAGAAGAATGATCAAGGAAAAAGAGAGAGAAGACCAAGACTACCAATATTAAGAAGAGTATCACCAGAGACTTCACATTAATTTTTAAAATAATAAAAGAAAACTATAAACAAGACACTGCCGTCAATGGGGTCCCACAGAGTCGGACACAACTGAAGTGACTTAGCAGCAGCAGCAGCAGCAGCAGCAGCATAAACAAGACACACATGAAGAATACCGCAAAGTTTTAGTAGTTTGAGAGAGTCTGAATAACTATTTTTAAATTGAGTCTGTAGTTAAAAGCCTTCCAAATAAAGAAATCCCAAGAGCCAGAAGGCTTCCCTGGCAAAATTTAAAGAAGAAATCTCCCAATTCTACACTATGAGATACTGCTACACACCTATTAGAAGGGCTAACATTAAAAAAAAAACACAAAGACATGAAGCAATTGATACTCTAATATACTGTTGGTGCCAATAAAAAAAAAAAGGTATATACACTCAGGAAGAATTTAGAAGTTTCACATAAAGAGATACTTACCATATGACTCCAGACTATACATACTCTGAAGAAGTAAAACTTATGTTGACATAAAAACCTATACACAAATGTTTATAACAGCTCTGTTCTTAACTGCCACAAACTAGAAAAATCCCAAATGCTCTTCAATAGACAAATGGACTAAAAAAAAAAACTGGTACAGTCATCCAGTGAAATACCACTCTGTGATACAAAGTGCCTCTACTGATGCTGGAAATGACCCCAAGAAACACAGAGAAGTTGTGACGCAAAAAAAACTTGAATTATTTGATATGCACCAGATTGAGATCTATAGTTACAATTGACCACCATTTCAAGATAAACGAATCCAGGATAAGGACTATTATTAAATTTAAAAATAAAAGACAGGAAATTTGTGAAGCTGTCACTCACTGCAGCTGTCCCAGCATAGTGAAAACATTACAATTTTTACTCATATTGAAAATGCAACGTTTAATTCAGGATTGCTATAAGAAAGGCATACCGACAGACTCTAGTATGATTCAAGAAAAACAGCAAAATCATTGCCTGAAAACTTAAAGCAAGAGGAAGATGAAGAATGTGAAGTTGGGAGAATTTAATGCCAGCAAAGGATAGTTTGATAATTTTAGAAAGAGGTGTGGCTTTAAAAATGTCAAGATAATTAGAGAAACAGCTTCTGCTGACCAAGAGACAGCAGCGGAGTTCTCAGCTGCCATTAAGAAAATCACTGAGGAGAAATGATATCTGTCTGAAAAGGTTTTTACTGCAGACAAAGGTGCCCTATTCTGGGGCGGGGGCAGGGGGCAGTCACAAAGAATATTTATTAGTGTAAAAAAAGAGAGAGGGGGGAGGAAGAGAAAGAAGCAAACACCAGGATTGAAGAGAGGGAGAGACTGGCTAACACTACTGTTTTGTGCAAACGCAGTTGGGTTTATGGTCTGGACTGCCCTCCTCTATAAAGCTACTAATTCTTGAGCCTTGAGGGAAAAGATAAACATCAGTTGCCAATCTTGGTTATAAAACAAGGACTGGATGAGAATCCAATCCAGAAAAAGGACTGGTTCCACTGACACATTCCCTAAGTCAGGAAGTATTTGGCCAGTGAAGAACTACTTTTTAAAGTTCTTCTGTTATTGGACAATGTCCCCTGGCCATTGTTATTGAACAACGACCCCATGAGCTCAATAATGAAGGCATTAGTTACCTAATTCCCTTCATACAAAATGTCTCTAATTCAGCCTCTAGATCAGAGGGTCAAAGGACCTGTAAGGCTCATCGTACATTAGGCTACAGGATAGGTTGGCAATACTTACAGAAGAGGACCCTGACAGAGAGATCATGAAGGTCGGGAAGGATTACACCACTGAAGATGCCACTGTTGTAATTTTTGAAAAAGCCATGAAAGCCATCAATCCTGAGACAAAAAATTCCCAGCGGAGAAAGCTATGTCCAGATGTACATGATTTAATAGCATTTACAACAGAGCCAGTCAAGGAAACCATGGAAGAGTATAAATAATAATAAGTGGAGGATGAAGGGATCTTGCAGAAATTCAAGAGCTAACAGACAATACGCAACAGGAATTAATAGGAATGCTTCCAAAGCAGACAATGAGAAAGAGGACATTGAAACAACAGTGCCAGAAAACAGACTGACATGAGATAATCTCACAGAAGGGTGATGATTATTCAAGACTGCTTTTGACTTCTTTTATGAGGTGGAGCCTTCTATGATACAGGCAGTGAAACTAAACCAAGCTGTGAAAGAAGGATTGGTAACTACAGAAATGTTTTTAGAAAATGAAAAAGCAAAAAGAGTCGGACAAAAATCTTATCTCCATGATGTTACACCAAGCAGGCTTGCCTCTCAGTACAACGAATTCCTCATTAAATTACTCTTTTTTTTTTTGTCATCTTGCAGAATAACAGTTATTTTAGCCACTTAAAACCTTTATTCAAAAGTCCAACTTTCAACAATCCATGTTTTTTCCACTAAAATTAATTCATTAAAAATCAGTTTGTATAACATGTTAAAGTAGCATTCTATTTTTAATTTTTCTCATATAATCAAACTATATTAAAAAAAACACTAGCATCTCATTTATTAAAGCTAAGTGAACTGGATCTTTCTGAAGTCAGTAAACTTCAAAATAAATTCATCCTAGATATCTGGGTATATTTTTTTGCCAATATACGAATAGCCCTTCTAACATCTAATATTGAAAATATGTATATTTAACTGATGCATTCCACCAAGTGATCTCAAACATCACTAGCACTGTTATCGTTAACCCATCCAGCAATCCATTTCCAAAGCATCTCAAAAGATTGAATACCTCAAAGAAGCCTATCAGGATGAGCAATGAAAAATAAACCAGAGCCACGAGAGATTACAGAATACACAAAGAGATCTGCCAATTCGACACTCTGAAAAGAGATGCTGCAGAGTTGGGTCAGACTCAGCAGTCCAGTGGGATGTGAGAACTTAACGAAACTAGGCTTGTTCTTGGATATGCTATAAAGTTCCAAGCCTAAAAATCTCAATGAAATGGATAAATTTCTATTTTAAAGAAAAACTAGTTACTCAAGAAATTTTTAGAAATTAACAGATCAATCCAGGAATAAAATCAGAAAGTGGTCTTAAAAAAATGACCTCAGAAAAAGTTACTAAAGAAAAAAAACAAACAACTTGTTTTAAAGGCTTTTTCAAAACTTCTATAGAACACAAAATATGTCTACAGTATTTGAAATAATTTGAATGTTATTCAGACCAAAGACTGCACTCAGAAATGTACTCTCTCAAATAGAAATGGTTCTAAATAAAATATCAACAAAGGGAATTCAAATGCATAATTAGATAATTGGCTATTACAACTAAGCAAGGTCTATCATGGGATAGGTTTAATCCTGGAAAATCTAATTTGTCATATAAATAGATGTAATATGAAAAAACCACATGATCTACAGATTCTAAAATAAGCATTCAATAAAAATTAGCCTTTGTGTACTAGTCTATGTGAACCTGATCCCCCTGGCCCCAGTAAAAAGTCCACCGTGTGAGGTCTTAACCTCAAGCTGTGCCCCAGAAAACGTAAGTTTGGGGCTAAAACAGCAAGTCAGTGTCTCTCAGGACAACTAGATTTAGAACATATAAATTCAGAACTAACATATTAGGGTAATGGTTCTCAACCAAGATAATTCTGCCCCATAGGGGACACTTTGGAATGTCTGGAGACATTTTTGATGGTTAAAAGTCAGGCAATTCTACTGGCATCTTCCGGGTAGAGGTTAGGGATGCTGCTAAGCACCCATCAAGACACAGGATAGCCTCTCACCAAGTAGTTTCTGGCCCCAAACATCAACACAAAACCGCCACAAAACTCTGTATAAGGGTAACACACTACATACAGATTTTCATCTCATACCATATCCCACAGTTCTAACTGAGTAAAAGAGAACTCTTCGAGCACACACACACACTCAAACAAAAGGAAGTAGACAGGCAGGAGAGAAGGAAATGGAAGCAAATATCAAAATTAGAGAGAAAGAAGAAATTTCTAAACTAAAGCAAACAAACTGAAAACTGGGAAGACTAATAATTGAAAATATTTGTAAGAACCAAAAAGACAACTAGGAAAACCCAGAATGAAAATGAAGTAAAAGAAAGTGAAGTATTTAAAAAATACACTAAACCACTCTAAGAATTTAATCCTCAAAAAAAATTTTCATATAACAACTTGGTTGCAAGAAGAAATGGGGGGTGGGGGTAGTTCTGGTGGAATATGTTTTAAACACTTAAGTTAAAAATATTGATCTTTTTAAAACAAAAATATCTGAAAACTAAGCTTAAAATTCTTAAGAATCCCTAACTTTTTAAAAGATCATGCACAAAAATATTTAAGATAAAAACACTATAAAAGTTTTGACTGTTCTGCACTAATAATTCCACATTTTTTTGATAATGAAATGAAGAAACAATGTAATCAATGAAAGAAACATCTAATAAAGAAACAATGTAACAATCCACACAAATTCCAAATAGGTTTGAGTAGTAGGAGCATTCACTAAGGAATGTTCACTTTGGTTTGGATAAATACAATACAGATAAATAGCACAATGGCATCATCTAACTGGGTATGTCAAATTAACCTTATTTACATTATAACACCTATATAATTATAGGACCTAACTTTATTTATATTATAGCAACTATTATAGTAATAACTTTTATGATAGAAAAGTCAAAATATAGAAAGTTACACAAAAATGAACAGAAACATACTTCCTTATAAGCTTTACTGCCAAAGAAGTAGCTGTATGATTAAAAAATACTTAAACGGTTCCAACTCTTATTTCCTATTTATTTTTAGTTATTTTCAGGGCTAATTTTTTTTTTAGCCATAAACCAAACATCTTTACCAGAAATTTATTTCCAGGACTATCTTCACCATAAATGGAGAAATGAAAAAACTATGTGACATCATGAACTGCAGCATAACAGGCTTCCCTGTCCTTCACTATCTCCCGGAGTTTGTTCGAACTCAAGTCCTTTGAATCAGTGATGCCATCCAACATCTCATCCTCTGTCATCCCCTTCCCCTGTTGCCCTCAACCTTTCCCAGCATTAGAGTTTTATCCAGTGAGTCAGCTCTTTGCATCAGGTGGCCAAAGTATTGGAGCTTCAGCTTCAGCATTAGTCCTTCCAATGAATATTCAGCGTTCATTTCCTTTAGGATGGACTGGTTTGATCTCCTTACTATCCAAGACACTCTCAAGAGTCTTCTCATCACCACAATTCAAAAGCATCAATTCCTCAGCATTCAGCCTTCTTTATGGTCCAACTCTCACATCTGTACATGACTACTGTAAAACCGTAGATTTGACTAAATGGACATTTGTCAGCAAAGTGATGTCTCTGCTTAATATGCTGTCTAGGTTTGTCTTAGCTATTCTTCCAAGGAGCAAATGTCTTTTCATTTCATGGCTGCAATCACTGTCCACAGTGATTCTGCAGCCCAAGAAAGTAAAGTCTGTCACTGTTTCCATTGTGTCCCCATCTATTTGCCATGAAGTTATGGGATGGGATGCCATGATCTTAGTTTTCTGAATGCTGAGTTTTAAGCCAGCTTTTTCACTCTCCTCTTTTACCCTCATCAAGAGGCTCTTAGTTCCTCTTCACTTTGCACCATCAGAGTGGTATCATCTGCATATCTGAGGTTGTTGATATTTCTCCTTGCAATCTACATTCTACCTTGTGATTCATCTAGTCTGGCATTTTGCAATCTTTTAGCTATATGCATAATATTAGAATTTCTATAATTAACTTCCTCAAGCTTGTTAAACACAGAACTGATAATCAGCATTTCTTAGAACAGATAAATAAATGCAGTCATTCTTAAGATATCACACACAAAACCCACCTCTCCTTTCTGTATTTCACATACAGTGTGAAAAGTATGCAAAGTATCATATACTTTTACCACATAGTAAAAGAGAAGAAAAGAAAATGTGGTATAAAGAAGCTTTTACATAGCACTGCATTCCTTTAAACATTACTAAATCAGATCAATAGGTGACAGACACCCAAAAAACAACCTTAAGCAAAGTTTAAAAACAAAAAAGGATTTCACTCTCACAAAAATTAAGAATTAGCCCAAAACAAATTATCATGTGCATGTGATGGCTCCTCCCAAAATAATAAATCCTAAAAACAACATATCTACAAAATCTATCTAAAAAGCAAATAAGTTGGAAAATTCAATTAAATATTCCTCAGATTTTTAATCCACTATTAACTCTGAAAAAACACTAGAAATTAATTTTAAGCACATTTGAAGCCAGATTTTTAAAAAAACGATAAATTTTTGTCAAGAAATTTTATAGAACTCACCCCCTCAAAAAAAAAAATAAATAAATCCTATGATTCCCCTATTATTGACAGATAAATGAGTAAAAGACCAAGGTGTAATACAGTTAAAATATAAGTCTTCTGAGAGAAAATAGTAACCCAAATGCATGAATAATATGTAAATTAATTCACAATTTTTAGGTAATAATATTTAAATTCGTTCATTTTTAAACCACATTAGAGGTTTCCATGAGAATATATACTTGTTATTTAATGACAAATTATCAATAATTAGATATCTAATAAAAAACTAATTGGTAAAGGTCAAAAATGGTTTATTTACATAAACCCTACAATAGTTCAATTCCTTATATAACATTTATAATTGCATAGTACTTATAAAATGTTTTCATATATTCTGTCACTAGATTCACAAAAGCCTTTAAGATTTACATTCTAAAACTGCATCATCTAGCCAGTAACCACTAGCCACAGGTAATATGAAGCATTTGAATCATAGCTAGTCCAAACTGAGATAAATCTGTAATACATACTAGATTCCAAAGATTAAAAAAGTATACAAATTAATGACTTTTACATTGAACATGTAGAAAAAAATATCAAAAACATTTAATTTCACCTTTCCTGTATTTTCTAACATAGCGACTAGAAAATTTTTAATTATACATGTAATGTATCAATTTAGTATGCCTCAAAGAATGTATGTATAGCTGTTTCATAAAACCCATTTAAGATGATATAATTTTATAGTTCAACAACATTGTTCAAGTTATTTTAAACAAACTTTTTGAAGCAAATTAAGCCTTTATATCTAAATTTATTTAACAGGATAAATTGGAGAATCATAAAGAAATACTCTCAACTGAAAAATAAGCAATTTCCCCTTTATTTAGTAGAAATATGTTACTTCATTGTAACATTTATGGAGTAGGCAAGCTACAGACCCACCTGACAAGATGTTTAATATCCTTGATTACTGATTCTCTACTAAAGGGACTTAAAGAGTCTCAGTGAGTCATACAGGAAAGATTAAAGAGTTCACAGTTGACCCCTGAACAACATAGGGGGTAGGAGTGCCAATCTTCCTCACAGTTGAAAATTTAAATATAATTTTAAGTCAGCTCTTTGGACCAGCAGTTCCGCATTCACAAACTCAACCAACCGAAGATCCTATAGTACTGTGATATTTGCTACTGAAAAAATCTACATATAAGTGGACCTGGGAAGTTCAAACCAACGGTCAACTGTTTTTTAAAAACAAAGTGAGACCTCATCCACTTCAATTACTCCAAATTAAAACACTATTGAATCACAAACTTGGTGAATACACAGCAAGCTCCCAATTTTCTGCGAGTTACTAAGAGTATTAAGTTTTTTTAATAGTATAAAATAAGTTATGGAGTCTCTGGCATACATAAGCTCCAGGCAAGTAAGATTATTACATATAAAAGAGAGTAATAATATAGGAATTTTTATTTAGGCTTTAAACTGTGAGGTTCTAATCGTTAAGTTCAGTTGGGTTGCATAGCTGTGAGGTTCTAATAATAAATTCAGTTGGGTTGCATAGAATGTAAGAAATTTAGGCAATTTTTGTGGGAAAGAGGTTACCTAGAAATTTAAAACATAGCCTTTACATTTCCATGACATTCATTCTGAAAATTCATCAACAGATTTGTTTTCATCATGTAAGGTAATTTTTTTAACTGCTTCAAAAAAGTGTGCTTGATAAAAATGGTCTAATTAAGAGGTAAGGAAAAAATGGAGTCTTCATCTTAAATACCTCGAATATATGCACACATGCAGACACATGCACACTCCAAAGCAGCAAGGCAGAATGCTCACCAGGCTACATTCTGCTGCAGCAGAACAGGAGCTTTAATTAAAGTCTAATTAAAAAAAGAAAACTGACAGTGAAACACATTCTAACTATGAAGTCTAACAATTAGGAAAAAAACATAGACGAGTATACATTTGAAAGTGTGTTAGTTGCTCAGTTGTGACCGACTCTTTGTGAACCCATGGACTGTAGTCTGCCAGGCTCCTCTGCCCATGGAATTCTCCAGCCAAGAATACTGGAGTGGGCTGCCACGCCCTCCTCAAGGGGATCTTCCCGACCCAGGGATTGAATCTGGGGCTCCTGCATTGCAGGCAGATACTTTACCATCTGAGTCACTAGGGAAGCCCATACATTTGAAAGACGAACTTTAAATATGTTTCCTAAAATCATTACACGCTGCTTCGGCCAAGACTAGATGATCTCAATTTTACAAATATATGAAATTCGATACTTATAAACCAAACAACTTGGTATTTGATTATTAGGACAATCATGATACATATACTGTAAGAATAGAACTCTGATAATTAACAAAGTCAGCCTAGATGTTAAGTAAATTCTGACCTTCTCAGTACCGGGGGCACTGACAGACACTAAGAAGGTTAGTACAGTTTTAGTACTTCAGGTAAACGGATCTTGAAGAAATCAGTTCGAATGAAGGTGTGCTTCGCTCTAAAGGTTCAGTACCAGGAGGAGAGAAAAAAATATCCTGGCTACTGTCAAGGACTCACGATGTCATTGGTCAAATGAGGAGAAATGAATAAATCCTATTTGTCTTCCAATGCAGGAATCTATATCCTGATTTTCCTTATACTTCTATTATATTTTGACATTTCTGACACTGATACTTTCTTAATGTACTAAATTCCCTTTCTAAATGGATTTCTGGTGATCTGTGAGCTAAGTTTTATTCCTATTATGATAAGCCTTATTCCTTTCACAACACTCAGCCATCCCAACCCACTGATAACACTCATCCTATCACAACACTCAGCTATCCCAACCCACTGATGACACTCATCAACAAAACTGGAGGGAAGGAGACATGGGAGCATTTACACCAGAATCTCCTTTGTGAAATTTTTAAAATCCAAATGACTTCAATAATATGCCCAACCTCTAACAATGCTGTAAACCACTAGATGTGTATGTGTCCTAATATTCCTAGCACTGAACATTAATCACATTCCTCTCATTAAGACAGATACTTCTGGATTTATCTCTCATTGAAAGCTCTTTTCTTCGACAAAATGCGGCCTTGGGACAGAACCTTTCTCTTAATGTTGGTGGTGACTGTTACTGTTACCACACTTAAAGTATTTTTCCACTGGGAACTCCTAGTGATCAGATGACAGAGTCACTCCCTAAGAACTACCTGGACACTGGATCATCAAAGAGAACCAGAGGTACGTGGCACTAAAATAGTCACTAGAATTCAGGACCCTATGTTGTTAGTCATCTCTGCTTTGAAACTTAGTTGAGAAATAAAACATGATCATGACGGCAAGTGGAATAAGTAAACAAAAATTTAAAGATTAAAAACACAAGTCTACTGGAGGCAATGGAAAGGAATGAGGTGGTATAACAAGACTCCAGGAAAGAGTCCATAAAACTGCCATATCTGACACTAGATGAACATTTTAAGCTAGATATCATTTTAGAATAATGAATACTTAAACAGTAGAGTTACTTGTAAGAGTAAGAGCTCCTTTAAATACAAACAACCAGTAAACATGCTTTCAGTTGAAATAAAAGAATCAAAGAATAGAACATTCAGGCAACAGAGGTCTTCAGAAACTGTCAAACAAAACCCAAGAAACAGAAAAGAGGTAATGTCATTCAGTCCAAAAGAAGAAACATTTAGACCCTAGAAAGAAAATACCTAACTCACCTGGGGCTAAAACCAAGTGATTATAACTGAAAAATGAAAGTATAGCACAGTCTTGGGTCAGAGAAGCCCTAGTAGGATTATGATGGGAATTCTATATGCTCACTAGTAGTGATAAAAGACTGTCGACTAGTCTGAGCATCTATCCAATATAAGCAAACCTAAAAGAAAGTTGTGGATAATATGGAGTCGGGGAGTATGAGGGAGGGCTGAAATACCCTACTAAAAAACCCTACTAAAAAACAAAGCAAAACCAAGAAAGGTCGTTCTTATAACTAACCTAATACCACTTCAGTGAAATTGTTCAGGAATAAACAATTAGTAGTACTTTCAAGTTTCTTATGGCTTACTCTATTATTTATTATTATATTGGCAGCTAAAACTACTTAAAACTGTTAAGGGCTGTGCACCTGTTTCTCAAACAGAAGGATATGCTGAAATTTTGTAACCTGCTTTGTCTTGGATGAGAAAGGAGAGGAACAGGTGAAAAAAGCAGCCAAGAAAAAAAAAAAAAAAAGAGCAGATGTATCAAATCCCTGAGACCAAGTAAACTGAGGAAGTGCTAAACTGTGAGCAAGAAGTATCCTCAAGCACTGAGACAGAAAATCTCCTTTCATCCCAGTTACCCAGGACAAACACACACAGATTCAGCTACTGATGCAGTGCCAAGCAGAAAATAAGTAAGATCAACAGTTTAAGAGTTCAGTTACCTTGTCAATATTACTGCCTGGCTCGTCCTAAACAATCCAATAACCAAGCTCACTTTTGTTCCCAGGAACAAATACCTTACCTTGTATCTCTCATAAGAAATCTGGACCTTGACTGGTTTTGTTTCTCCCGTGATAGCTCTCTAAAGCCTACTGCTAAAACCCATTTCCTCCCTTTTCCAAGATACCAGTCTGAACCTCTCCAGGGTGCCCGCTACTCACCACCATGCCAAGCTGGCCAACTCCACCTGTCTGTGCACTGGCTTTTGCTACACTGTATCCCCCGTGCTGATAGAACTATAGGCATACATGGACCTTCATCCAGATTTCCCAGGCCAGTGTTCTGGCCTCTTCATTGAGAAAGAACTAATTCCGCTTGAGGTAAACCTGCCTAATACTTGGATATCAAATTTTACAATGAACGAAGTCACAGACCCATCATAATGATTACCAATTTACCTAAATTTCAATCACACCATATTAGGTTTTATTCTCCTTTCTTTTCTGAACACAAACTCCAAAAGCTTTCTGATCTTTCACAACGTGCACCAGTTTACAGCTTCTGCAGCTGTCCTGCTCCCACCCAATCAAGAATCTTCACCTCTCTTTGCCTCTCTTCAACGTCTTGACATGACACCACTTTTAAAACACACTAAAAATGGTATCATACTTAAAAGGTATCTCACAAAGGATATTCCATGACACAGAAGAGGAGGGGAAAAAAAAAATCACAGATTGGGTTATTTACAAATAAAAATTTGAAGGTATTTTCGATTGACAATATGGAATGAACCAAAAGCACTTCACGTTTTATCTTTATCTTAAATGTCCTAAAATTTAGATCATCTTATTAAGTTAATAAGACATCATCTTACTTGTCCAACCCCTCACTTAGATACATGGCAAACTTGAAGCTGGTTTTTATGGAAAAATATAATATATTATGAATGTGTATTTTCATCCTAAATGTGATTTTATGGAATTATATCTATCCAAATTTGAAGCACTTAAGACAAATCTGATTACAAGTACTTACTAATTAAAGAATACAACTGATTATTTACTAGGATTCAACTTTGAAAAGAAATTCCCTAATATTCCACTTTTGTGTTCTGGATTAGTTTAATTGAAGTAAATCCTGAAATTAAAAGGTGAGCTACTAGCAGGCAATTTCTAGTTGCCCTTACTTATCTGGGTGAATCAAGATTTTCTTCAAACACTGAGCCAAAGAAATACATCACTGTATTATAGAAATGCACATATTATCTCTAAATCAACTGTGTATTTCTGTCCATTAACTGCCTTGTAATTTAAACATGTTGACTTGTTATATGTCATATGTGAAAAGTTCATAAATGTATTTAAAATTAAGAAATATCAAGTCCTTAAAATCCACTTATTTTTTCAAAAATAAGAAGTTACATATAGTAACACTTTGTGCCAATTGCTTTCTGTCTTATTCCACTCCAAAATGCAGATCTGTACTTTTCCAATAAGATATATAAGTACTGTCTCTCCATCTTTCTAACACTCTCCCCAAATTCTTTCCCACAGAATGCCTCAAATTTCCTTATAAGCATTCTTCCACATTTAACCAAATGCAGAAACTAAAAACAGTGCTTAAGTTTAAGATGAAATTCAAGTAAGTCTCTACGAGCACTCATCCCACTTAGTTTTTCCTACTCTATTAACCTTACTACCAACACTGGATTTTCTCAAAGTATATACTGAATGTCAAAGGTTACCTATTTCTGCATTGGTACAAAATCATTTCATCCCACTGATCTTAAAAGATAATAATATGCTTCAAAAAAGCTCAAACATTGAGCATAATTTTTTTCAAGTTGGTGCAAGAATTGGGGAAATTTATTTGAAATTTTTTATTTTATTCATTTATTTCATTATTTGAAAATGAAAATAACAGCAACCAACACTGGCACTGTTCTAAGCATTTTACAAGTATTAACTCATTCAATCCTCCTAATAACCTGAGGTTGATAGTTTTATCCCATTTATAGATTAAGAAAGTAAAGCTCAGTCACAACAGCTCGCAGACAGAAGAGCCAGGATTTGACTTTAAACTGTCCCAGTTCAGAGCCCATGCTTTTAACTCTAGCTATACCACCTAAATGTCAAGAACCATCACTTAATAGGTATCCAAGTTACTTCAAAGTGAAGAAATTACAGATTTTTCATTTCATGATAAATTAGATAAAATACCATGTAAATATTTTAAGCTATCTTTTTTTTTTTTTTTCCTGGCCATGCTGCAGGGCTTGTGGGATTTTCATTCCCTGACCAGGGACTGAACCAGGGTCCTTGGCAGTGAGGCTCAGATCCCTAACCACTGGACCACCAGGGAATCCCTTAAGCTCTCATCTTAAGCCATAAGAAATTAAGACTTATTACAGCAAAATCAAGCACCTTAGACTTATATTAAAGAAAAAACTCCTTAAATGATTTTGATAGTTTTATTATGAATATATGACCAATAAATGTAAAGTATACATTCATCTGACAATATCTGACAAATACCTTTCAAAAATTAACTGCACATGCCCCCGAGTAACCAAACTTTAAAATACATTCTGGACAGTCCAGTTGAGTACGCAAACATCACACTGTACTAAGATAATATGGCAGAACTCACCTAAGCAGAACACAGCAAAGTCACTGAGTGAAGGCCTCTGGACAACCAAAATAGACACTCCAATGTGCAAGGATGGATAGTCACTATTCTCAAAAGAAGATCTCACACACTAAATAAGGGTCAACTCATTTTTTCCCTTCGCAGAATTACAAATTTGACTTCCGTAGGGAAAAAAATGGTGTAGAAAAACTGGTGATGAGATGGTGAAGGGGGACACTGATCACAGTAACAAGCACATCCAACAGCAAAGCACGAAAAACACTAACTCCAAAATGCAAAGAAATCTGATCAGGAGTCCTATATACAACCCAACAGATAGATCCTCAACAAACCACAGTAACTGAAGGTCACAAATGATGACCGTAGGTCATCAAAAGATTTAATTATACTCGCATCCTATTTAAAACAGAAAAGAACTACACATTTAATTTTAGTATGATCTGTCCTCAAAGTGGTTTTATAATTTGAAGCTTAAAGGATAAACCCTTAATTACACAGTAAGCTCAACTAATCAATTAGAAATTCACTGGAAGGTCCCAAGTAACAAAGGTTTTACTGTTTCCAAGTTTAAGAGCACTTTGTGCACAAAAGTTACCTGAAAGCAAAAGGGAGACAGATTATAAAAGTATAAAGTCTAGGAAAACACAGAAGAGCTACTGCAACTGTCTATGAACACTATGCTTAAAGCATTTCCCACAAGACAATGTGTGGGCAGTAGGTGCCACATCAGCAGTCCTGTGTTTGTCCTGCTTCTAAATCATTTGTTAGTCTCATGAATTATTAATTTCAGTTAATAGTTTGTTGAGATGAAGCAGTACCAACTCCTTCCTGAACTGAAAAAAGTGAGAGCGTCCTTCTGACTACACAACCAACGCTGCGATTACTCTTACAGAGCATGCATATGTCTTACGGTGACATAGCTTGATTTTTTTTAAGTTCTCTTTTAAACTGCTATTCCATTTTCAAAGGATTGAGGGAGATAGCGCCTAGCCCACATCGAACTTTTGTTATCAAAATAATTGTTACACTACTCAGCAAAACTCCCTTTCAAACCAGACTGCAACACATTCCTTCTCTAGCTCCAAACAAAACTGTAAAGTACACTGTAAATAACATATAAGGCCTTGTACTTTTCTCCCCTTCTAGCGAGGAAGTCTAACTCCAAACAGGAAACTGCTTCTCAAAGGGTTCAACGCAGAAATCCTACTAAACTCCAATCCAGTTCTCAGGAAGAGATTTAATATTTAAGTGCCAACACACTTGCCTGGGTAGAAACGGAGCAAATACTCAAACTTTCCTGCCCTTGAGATACCCCTTGAAAGTTTACCATAAATCCACAGCATCTCAAAGCACAAAGAGACACTCTCAGGGTACCTCCACGGACTTTAACTGCGTACAGGGCCCTTAGTTTTAGCAGCTGTTGTTAACAATTCACTAATCACAACATTTACCGAAGATTTTCTCGGTGTTCTTCAGCGTGGCTCCTCTAAGAAGCAGATTTTCCGACCCTAGTGGCCTGCAAAGAGACGGACGATCAGAAACAGGGCACTGGAGAAGCAGGTCACGGGCTCAACACCGCATTTCATGAGGAGACCATCTCAGCGTAGACCCGCCTGTATCTGGACTATGGACTCTAGCCCAGCCCCAGGAAAGGCAGGACTCTTTCCCTGGGGACAGGAAGAACCGTCTGCTGCGAGAGCCCCACAGCCAGCTCCATCAGGGCCCCAGCTCCACGGGGCGGCCCCCGAGGCTGTGCCACCACCCCACTAGAGAGAGCGAGGGTCTCACCACCAGCAGCACCAGGGCCCCTCCCAGAAGCGCCACCCCACGGACCAGCCCGGAAACCCGCCCAGCAAGCTTCGCGTTGGAGGCCAGCTGCGCGGGGGGCGCCAAGGGGGGCCCGCGACTCACAGCTGTTTCTAGCACACCCTGCGGGAGTGTCGCAGACGTCAACACAGTCTGGCTTTCAGAGGGCGCTGGGGGCTCAGTGAGGCACCCACAAGCAGGCAGCCAGGCCCCGGGCCCTGGACGCAGCTGGCCCGAGTCTGCAGTGACCCGCGGACAGCTGTGCTGGGGCAGCCGAGGAAGCTAATAACTACTCGTGTGAAAACAAGCGCCTGGGACTCAGCAGGGAGTTCAGTCAACTGAACAGCCGACAAACCCTCTGCCTTAGGTGTTCGGGGGCCANGCCGGGAGCAGGGCCGGGAGGAGGAAAATCTCGCGAGAATCCCCAGGCCGCCCTGCCCCGCCCCCGTGCGTTCCGGCTCCCCGCCGCGCTGGGGCTGCTGCCAGGTGCGGTGACGTCACGGCCGGGGCTCTCACGCCGCCCGTGTCCAGGTGCGCAGAGCGGATGAGGGAGACCAGCAGTGTAGCTGCGGTTACTTCTCTGCCTTGACGTTCGAAGCAGCTGGGACGGGAGTTTTGTGGTTTGTCGCCTCCGATGGATTCAAAAAGTTTTTGCTGATAGGCAAAGTGAGCCTGGGCTGCCCCACTTTGCACTGTTTTTTTTTTTTTTTTTGCAGTACCGCAGGCTTCGGGGGACCTGAAAGAGACCGCGAGAGAGACGTGCAAGAATATAGAGAAAGAGAGAACCCACTTTCTTTCGACCTTTAGAGACCCAGCTGCAAACAGGACCTGCGGTTTACCTTGCAAAGTTCTGTATGAATTAGAAGCATTTCTTCATCGAAAAAAAAATCATAGGCACAGAATAAATTCTTTTACAGGATTCAGTTAGTGGATTCCTTTAGTTTCTGTTTGCTGAAGGCAACTTTCTAAATACCCTTTTCTGTTTTGAAAATATAAATTGCTACCTGATCGGGAGCAGAGCGGGATAGTCTTAATATGAAATATTGTCTGGGTTTTGTTTGTTTGTTTTTTCCTAGCCGCAATATGAAGAAGAGCATAGGACTTATTGTAATCAGACGTTAAAACGGAGCACAACCCTATGGTCCTTGCCCCCAACCCCGAACCCTGGAAACCATGTCCTCTGCCTACCTGTTGTCTGGGGAAAACCTTAGCCAAAGAATAAGTTTAATCAGAGAAATGAGAAACGCAGAAACAAAACCGCCAAAGGAAACTAAATAATAATGATGTAGTCATTATGCATAGTCGAGGACTTTTAATTCTTCCTCAAGAGCTATAGATAGTATTTTGAGCTATATCCTGTGAGCCATGTTATAGATACTAGAACATCAAGCGGATAAGTGAATTCCATAATGACCAGAATGTGTGTGTATATATATATATATATATATACAATCAGCCAACTTTTTTCTCCTACTGTTGAAACAAACCCAATCCTCAGACAGCAACATTTGTTGAATGCCAACTCTTGTCTAGTGACTTTTAAAACAGTTGTGTTAAGTCTCACAATCATCCAGGCAAACCTGGATTTCTGAAACTCAGCACAACCATTCATTTTGTATGAGACTTTGTTTAAATNACCCAATCCTCAGACAGCAACATTTGTTGAATGCCAACTCTTGTCTAGTGACTTTTAAAACAGTTGTGTTAAGTCTCACAATCATCCAGGCAAACCTGGATTTCTGAAACTCAGCACAACCATTCATTTTGTATGAGACTTTGTTTAAATTGACCTTGCTGGATTTCAGTTTCTTAAGTCTGTTGAAAGAAATTTTTACAGTGCAAAGCACAGTGTCTGGCTGATAGTGGCGACCTTGTAAATATCCATTTCCACTTATCTCCTATATGCCTGCATTTGACATCCTTTAATCTTTTACTTCTAAAAAGACTGCATAGCATGCCTTTAGAACAAAAAGTGTCAGTTAAAGTCAGAGACCAATAAGGAAAAAAGAAAAAAAATTAATAAGCATGCCTAAAAAAGATGTACATATTGGTTGTGTTGTATTGAAACCGTGAAACAGTGTGACTTTCTTCAATCAATAAATATTTATTGAGTATTGTGTTCACTCTCCCCTTGCAAGCAAACAAATAAATAAACCAAAAACCCTGAAATCCAGCCCTTATCCTCAAAGATTTGCAGTGTAACCAGGAAGAGACATGAACAAATAGTTGACAGTATGAGGTGTGTGTGTGTAGCTATGGGCAAGGCAAGCTTCCCAGGTGGCTCAGGGGTAAAGAATCTGCCTGCAGTGTGGGAGAGGTGGGTTCAGTCCCTGGGTTGGGAAGATCCTCTGGTGAAGGAAATGGTAACCCAATCCAGTATTCTTGCCTGGGAAATCCCATTGACAGAGGAGCCTAGCAGGTTACAGATCATCAGATTCTCAAAAGAATCTAACACTAAACAACAACAATAAAGGCGAGCTTCAGGAGGAGAGTATAAATTGAGCTAAGGCTTGGAGGGTAGCAGTAATTACAACCTGAAGGAGTCCTAGAAGTAAGGGGTGAAAGTGGAAATGCAAGGGAAATATCCTGAAATCTGTCTGATTCCTGCAAGCCATAAAAAGTTCAGTTCAGTTCTGTCGTTCAGTCATGTCCGACTCTTTGTGACCCCACAGACTGCAGCACACCAGGCCTCCCTGTCCATCACCAACTCCTGGAGTTTACTCAGACTCATATCCATTGAGTCGGTGATGCCATCCAACCATCTCATTTTCTGTGGTCCCCTTCTCCTCCTGCCTTCAATCTTTCCCAGCATCAAGGGCTTTTCCAATGAGTCAGTTCTTCGCATCAGGTGGCCAGAGTATTGGAGTTTCAGTTTCAGCATCAGTCCATCCAATGAATATTCAGGACTGATCTCCTTTAGGATGGACTGGTTGGACCTCCTTGCAGTGCAAGGGACTCTCAAGAGTCTTCTCCAATACCACAGTTCAAAAGCATCAATTCTTCGGCATTCAGCTTTCTTTATAGTCCAACTCTCACATCCATACATGACTAGTGGAAAAACCATAGCTTTGACAAGATGGACTTTTTTGGCAAAGTAATGTCTCAGTTTTTTAATATGCTATCTAGGTTGATCATAACTTTTCTTTCAAAGAGTAAGCGTCTTTTAATTTCATGGCTGCAATCACCATCTGCAGTGATTTTGGAGCCCCCAAAAATATAGTCTGTCACTATTTCCACTGTTTCCCCATCTATTTGCCATAAAGTGATGAGACCAGATGCCATGATCTTAGTTTTCTGAATGTTGAGTTTTATGCAACCTATAAAAAAGCAAACCATTTATACTTTGAATGAATGAGGCTAATGAGAGGCAAAAGAGGACTCATAGACGGAAACAAAGAAAAATATAAGATATTATAGGAAGAGAACTAAATACCTTAGTCTCCAGGATCCTAGATATTTTAAGAAGAAAGATCATGAATAGAAATGAAGAGAGGGTCAGGAAAACAAAGAGAAGGAGGGGAAAAAAGAACACTGGATTTGACAATAAATTTACCTTTGAAACTGTAACTTAAGAATACACATAACAGAATATGTAATATATATAGCTGCATATATTCAGCACATATAGAACAGAAAAGCTAGAAGTCAGTTAAAGGTTTCAATGACTAAATAAGTGAAAAAGAAGTGAGGCCATAAGATGAACATACTTTCTTAACCAGAAGTCAGGTCGCATAATCTGATAAGGTAAAAAAATCTGTGATCAGTTCTACCCTAGAAATCTCAAGATCTGTAGTGTTTTCATCGGAAACCACATATTTTAGAAGTTTGAAAATTGAAATGGGCAAAATCACTCTATAAATTCAGAAGGCAAAATCTGATTGAGGTGATATTGACATACTGGATCATAAAAAGAAATTGGAAGGATCAGGGAATAGGACCATAAGGATGAGAAAACTGAAGTAAAGCAAAGAACCATCCCAGAGTTAATGCTATCTTTTTTCTTTTTTAATGATATCTTGTTTTTCTCTGTTTCGCAGCTCTGGGTCTTTGCTATGGCATACAGGATCTTTAGCTGCAGCATTCAGACTCTTAGTTGGAGCATGTGGGATCTAGTTTCCTGACCAGGGATTGAACCTGAGATCCCTGCATTGGGAGCTCAGGGTCTTAGCCACTGGACCACCAGGAAAGTCCCAATGCTGTCTTCAAGAGGAGAAGAAGCCAATGGAAACCCCAATAGAAAGACAAAATTAGAAATATATTTTTTAAACTTAGAAAATGGCATGTGAAACTATGTTCTCAAGTTGTGAGTACTAATAAGCAAATGTTAGCTATTAATTACTACATGGAGCTCTTTTCATCTTTTACGTCTTATCACCACCCCCCAGGAGACTTTCAACCTGTGATACTTTATTGTATACATTTTTATACAGCTAGCACGTTCCTCAGCTTGAAACAATGCTTTCCTCGACAGTAACTATTAGTTGGATGATAGAAAATATGATGAGATGATAATCTCATCTTTTATTTAGATTTAACCTCCAATACCTTTCAGCTAAGAACAAATTACCTTTTCTTTTTGCCCTTATTTCCTTTAGCTTATTATGAGTTAGGTTTTATCTGACCTTACCTTTTTTGTATTCCCAGACAAATGAACTAATACCATTTTAGTTATCCCCTCCCCCTTTTTTTTCTGCTGAATATTGACCTGGTATGAAAGAGAATATTACAATTTCTGTGAGAATGACAATTTCAACCAGTCTAATTCATGCCAAACTGCTATCTTTTCTTCCCAGTGTTTTCCTAGGAATTTATCAGAGGATATCTGTATTGAAAAACCTATCTATCTCCTTTCCTTCTGGTGTAACTATTCTATCCAGGAAGATTATTCTGAAGAAAATTAAATTCTACCTCTCTGTGTTATTTTTAAACACTCATTTAGCTCAGATCTTAAAGGCAACAAATTTTTGTTTCTTTATTCTTAGTTCCAAAGTACTAGATTTCCTGGCCAGCTTTTTTATTATTATCTTGTTTTGCCTGAGCTAGTTTGTTGTATACTTGAGCATAAATTGCATCAATGTATAACCTCAATTTTTAAAAAAATCATTCTTTAGAAAATAATCATAGGAAATAATAATCTCAAATACAATGCCTACACTGTGAGGTCAGTGAAGCTGAAAAATGTCGCTGCTCAAACTGGTGACCCATCAGCTTCTGACAAATCCTGCTACTCTGTTGGTACTTTGGGGGATGTACTCAAATATATGATGGCTCTAAGCACTTTTCATTATTGCACATTAAGAAAAAGTTTGATTAAAAATATGATGAACCCATCCAAATGAATTATCACATTGCAAGCTGAAAAAGGCCTTTTTAGTAATGTTATTTGAACTTTACTCAGATGGTGAAAGTGAAAGTGTGAAAGTGTTAATCCCTCAGCCCTGTCCGACTCTTTGTAACCCCGTGGGCNATCCAAATGAATTATCACATTGCAAGCTGAAAAAGGCCTTTTTAGTAATGTTATTTGAACTTTACTCAGATGGTGAAAGTGAAAGTGTGAAAGTGTTAATCCCTCAGCCCTGTCCGACTCTTTGTAACCCCGTGGGCTGTAGCCCACCAGGCTCCTCTGTCCATTGGATTTCCCAGGCAAGAATACTGGAGTGGATTGCCATTTCCATCTCCAGGGGATCTTCCTGACGCAGGGATCAAAGCGGGGTCTCTTTCATTGGGTCTGTTGCATTGTAGGCAGATTTTTCAACCATCTGAGCCGCAAGGAAAGAAACCCAAAATAGGCCCTTTTATCTCCTGATTGGGGAATTGAACCCCGGTCTCCCGTGTGACAGTCGGAGATACTCACCACTATACTAATGAGGAGAGCCCTTGTCACAGAATTCCAATAAGAGTCTCTTTCAAGAAGCATTACTTTTTCAAAATATTAAAGCTAGTCTCTTCTGAAGGATCAGATATTTTAAACAATCCCAAATGACAAATATTATACATTTCCATTTTTCAAATATCAGGCATTCACTTATACACACAATATCCCATGAAGAATTGCTCGCTATGAATACAGATTCATTCAACTCAACAGACATTTTTAGGGATCACCAATTATAGATCAGCACCTGCTCTGTCTTAAATATAGAGGTAGAAAATAGTCTCTGCTCTTAAAAGTGCAAATGCTGGGGAGCTTTGTGGGGTACATTGGAGTTGCCCAATAAGGACAAGAAAGTCTATTTGGATAGCCAGGGCAAGAAGTAGGTAAACTGTTGAAAGTCCGGGATAGCTTTTAGGGGGAGCCAGGCTGGGAGAAGCCAATGGCAACCCACTCCAGTACTCTTGCCTGGAGAATCCCAGGGATGGGGGAGCCTGGTAGGCTGCAGGGAATGGGGTTGCGAAGAGGCTGCAGGGAATGGGGTTGCGAAGATTCGGACAGGACTGAGCGTCTTTACTTTCACTTTTCACGTTCATGCACTTGAGAAGGAAATGGCAACCCACTCCAGTGTTCTTGCCTGGAGAATCCCAGGGATGGGGGAGCCTGGTGGGCTGTCCTCTATGGCGTCGCACAGAGTCGGACACTGACGCGACTTAGCAGCAGCAGCAGCAGCAGGCTGGGAGAACCATGGTGAAACACAGAGAGTTCATGTGTTATGGGATGATCCTGAGGTCTTATCCTAGAAGTTACAGGTAGTTAATGATGAACTTGAAGTAGGTAATTGCTTTGCTCTTTCAGCCACAGGAAAAAATTCTCACATTTAAAAAAAATCAAGTATAAAATATTTGGTTCTATAAGCATTGAGTACACCCCACTACCCTTGGTCAGTTAATAAATATGTTTTTCACTTATACTAAAAAAACTGAATTAATTAAACTAACAAAATATACAAGGCACTGTGGATGCTGGGCACCGTGAAAGATGCAGTGTAGCAAACATCAACTCTGCCTTTAAGGACTGTGATATCCGTGGATGGATCTAGAGATGGTCATACAGATTAAAGTAAGACAAAGACAAATATCATCTGATATCACTTATATGTGGAATCTACAAAAAGGATATAGATGAACTTATCTATAAGTTACAAATGTAGAAAATAAACTTATGGTTACCCGGGGTAAGGAGAGGTAGGGAGGGATAAATTGGAAGACTGAGATTGACATATACACACTGCTGCTGCTGCTGCTAAGTCGCTTCAGTCGTGTGACCCCAGAGACAGCAGCCCACCGGGCTCTCCGGTCCCTGGGATTCTCCAGGCAAGAACACTGGAGTGGGTTGCCATTTCCTTCTCCAATGCGTGAAAGTGAAAAGTGAAAGTGAAGTCGCTCAGTCGTGTCGGACTCAGCGACCCCATGGACTGCAGCCTATCAGGCTCCTCCAACCATGGGATTTTCCAGACAAGAGTACTGGAGTGGGGTGCCATTGCCTTCTCTGATACACACTACTATATATAAAATAAATAACTAATAAGGACCCACCGTATAGCAACGGGAACGCTACTCAGTACTCTGTAATGGCCTATATGGGAAAAGAATATAAAAAAGAATGGGGATGTATGAATATGTATAACAGATTAACTATGCTGTACACCTGAAACTAACACAACATTGTAAATCAACTATAACCCAATAAAAACTTTAAAAAAATGAAACATTGTAAAACAACTATACTCCAATAAAAAATAAAAAACAAACAAAGGAATGTGATTTCCAGCTCAGACATCTATAAGATATGCTTAACTGCTGTGAACTTTAGCTTTTTTCAGAGAATCTACGTTTAGAATTATCACAGCAAAAACCAATAGACCGGGTACCTTTTCATTTTAGTCATGAATTTAGTAATGAATTAGTATTCTTATTTAGATCTCGTGGCAAATTCTAAGCAATAAATACAAGTGACCTGTTGACCCCCAACTCAGAAAATATCTATACATATCACAAGTTACTGTATCACAAGTTTCAAAAAAGAGTAGATTTTTTGAAAACAAAAATGAGTGATCTGTGCTTTCTTCACTTGTGAGCTTTTATAAATGACAAACAAGGAATTTTTTTTTTTTTTTTAAATAACCTAAGAGAATTCTCAGCAGAGGATTCCATCTATAATCATCATCCCCTGGTCAATACCATTTCTATGTCTGCCTAACGTGACACTAAAAGGCACTCATCAAATTATCAAAGTGTTATATTTCTATGCTTCTGCTCATCTAACCATGAATGGTTTCTAAAACAAGAAGTAGAAACCTTATTTCAAATCTCTGCTTAACCTCCTTAATGGCATAGATAGCAACAAGGTTATGTCCCATCTGAGACTGGAGCGTTTAAACTGCTTGCTCTGACATTATTCTGATGTCTGGGGTTAAATGCCTGCCAAAGCAAAAGAAGCTCATGAACCAAGGCATTCCTCTCTGTCTATTCCTGAGAATTCACATGCTGTTCTGCCGGTTTCTGAGCCACTCCCACAACTGTGGCAGATTCTATACGGGGCTCCTAAGCCGATCTCCTCCATCTCCTGTGGTCAGCCCACGTCACCTCGCCCAGCGTTAGCCTTTCCTCACATCACATCAGTCCCTCCAGTTTATAACCAGGGAACCTGAGTCATTCTAAATGATCTCCTGCATATCCTGCCTACCTCCTTCACTCTAGAACTGATGCTTTAACAGGACCCTGTCCCCCTATTTTCTCTCAATGGTTATATCACTGCTGGGGACTCTCATAATTTATATTTGAGCTACTTTTTCTTCACCCTTAATTTCCTAGACTAAATACCCCTCCTTTTTTTCATTGTTCCTTCCCCCTTCTTTCTGTCTTACAACATATCTCTTCTAATTCCTTTTCCTCTGATTGCCAATCCAGTCTGTCCGGTCTAGTCAACTTTACATAGGAAGCCTCCCTGATCTCCTAACCCTCCCTGGTCACCAAATATCTTTTCACAGAGCAATCTTAGATCTTACTGAGACTTATTGTTGTGGTTTTAAGGTAACAAAATTTTTATGCATTAATAGCATGTAATCTCAATGTATTCCTTAAAATAAACCAGTGAAATAATTTCTTGTTTTGCAATATTAGTAATGAAGGCAACATTAATAACAACTGAGAGTGTCTCAGTTCAGTTCAGTCGCTCAGTCGTGTCTGACTATTTGTGACCCCATGAACTGCAGCACGCCAGGCCTCCCTGTACATCACCAACCCCCCCAGTCCACCCAAACCCGTGTCCATTGAGTCAGTGATGCCATCCAACCATCTCATCCTCTGTTGTCCCATTCTCCTCCTGCCCTCAATCTTTCCAAGCATCAGGGTCCTTTCAAATGAGTCAGCTCTTCCCATCAGGTGGCCAAAGTATTGGAGTTTCAGCTTCAACACCAGTCCTTCCAATGAACACCCAGGAGTGATCTCCTTTAGGATGGACAGGTTGGATCTCCTTGCAGTCCAGGGGACTCTCAAGAGTCTTCTCCAACACCACAGTTCAAAAGCATCCATTCTTTGGTGCTCAGCTTTCTTTATAGTCCAAGTCTCACATCCATACATGACCACAGGAAAAACCATAGCCTTGACTAGACGGACCTTTGTTGACAAAGAGTGTCTAACCATTTGAAAGTCTCGGGCACTGACTCATACACCTTAAACCCCTCATTTGATACAGTTCTTATTATAATGCCATGAATTATTGTATAATCACCCCATTTCAAAGAGCTGGAAACTGAGACCAGTAATTCTCTTGCCTAAGCTCACATAACTATTAAGAGCAGTGCCTGTGATCGCACACAGAGCTAATTTCACAGCTAATGTTTCAGCTGATCTCAATTTGGCCCCTAAGTCATGATTTTTTGTTTGTTTGTTTAAAGAGGAGAATAAATAAATAGGAGGAGGAACAGAAAGAGAAAGGAATAGGACAAGGATCTTAAAGGAATCCTCCTTCCATACTTTTTTCTTTTAAATTGTAGTATAATTGCTTTACAATGTTGCATTCGTTTCTGCTGTACAGAAACATGAATCAGCTATATGTATACGTATACTAGGGCTTCCCTCATAGCTCAGTTGGTAAAGAATCCTCCTGCGATGCAGGTGACCTGCATTCGATCCGAGTGGGGAAGATCCCTGAGTCGAGAAGGGAAAGGCCACCCACTCCAGTATTCTCAGCTGGAGAATTACATGGGCTGTATAGTCCATGCGGGTCATAAAGAGCTGGACACGACTGAACCAATTTCACTCTCAATTCACTTTATTGCCTCCCCTTTTAGCCTCTCTCCCACCCACCCCCGATCCCGCTGCTCTAAGTTATCAGGGAACTCAGAGCTGAGCTCTCTGTGCTGTATAGCAGCTTCCCACTAGCTATCTATTTTATGAGGGCAATGGGNGTATAGTCCATGCGGGTCATAAAGAGCTGGACACGACTGAACCAATTTCACTCTCAATTCACTTTATTGCCTCCCCTTTTAGCCTCTCTCCCACCCACCCCCGATCCCGCTGCTCTAAGTTATCAGGGAACTCAGAGCTGAGCTCTCTGTGCTGTATAGCAGCTTCCCACTAGCTATCTATTTTATGAGGGCAATGGGCTGCAGTCCACGGGGTCGCTAAGAGTCGGACACGACTGAGCGACTTCCCTTTCACTTTTCACTTTCATGCATTGGAGAAGGAGATGGCAACCCACTCCAGTGTTCTTGCCTGGAGAATCCCAGGGACTGGGGGCAGGGGCGGCGGGGGGGAGCCTGGTGGGCTGCCATCTATGGGGTCACACAGAGTCGGACATGACTGAAGTAACTTAGCAGCAGCAGTAGTGTATGTATGTCAACGCTTCCCTCTCACCTCGTCGTACCCTCTCCTTCCCTTGCTGTGTCCACAAGTCCATTCTCCACGTCTGCCTCTCTGTTCTTGCCCTGGAAACAGATCGAAAGAGTTCCTCCTTCAGGAGTTTGTTATACAGATCAACCAAGAAAGGGCCTTGGACAGAGTAGGCACTTAATGCTAATTTCTCTTCCCACTTTTACACATTCTTTGAGAACCTACTCAGTGCCGGGAGGTGTACAAGTTGCTTGAAAGATGGATGTAAAGAAGTGATAACGGAGATGTGGACCCAGCTCTCATGGAGCTTGAGGTCTAGGGGAAGAAGTTGCAGTTCCCAAGTGCACAGTATAAATCATCTACACTATTTCTCACGTGCCACCTCCAACACCATCCCTGCTTTCTTAAAGTATTCTCTCCTTCCTCAGAAACAGTCTGCTTATGCCTCTCCTAGAACACTTGGTGTATTTCCTTTTATATACAGCTATTATCCTTCAGTTTGCATTTCCTGTTTGAGGGTAATGGTCTTGAGACTGAGTCTTTTTTCTTCCTATC
The DNA here is from genome assembly GCA_006410875.1 of Neotragus pygmaeus. Taxonomy (NCBI): domain Eukaryota; kingdom Metazoa; phylum Chordata; class Mammalia; order Artiodactyla; family Bovidae; genus Neotragus; species Neotragus pygmaeus. The sequence goes on from SJYV01027770.1 coordinate 316,672, forward strand.
TTTGCATTCTTGCCAGCCATTAAAAAAAAAAAAAAGGCTTTGCTGTGTGGCACGGGGACATGTGGGATCTTTGTTCTCCCCAACCAGGGCTTGAACCCGTTCCCATTGGAAGTGTGGGGTCTTAACCACTGGATGGCCAATAAAGTCCCCCTTGCCTGCCATTAATGCAAAGAGGCCCTCAATAATTGTGTACTAAATTCAACAACAGAAAGATACTGTAAAATTATGTCTCTGCCTCCTGCATGTTTCAAATCAAGGCAGTATGACTTCACTGATTGGGTCATATTCTTCTTACAAATGCTATCTTATCAATGATTTATCTGCCACTCTGTGGCAAACTTTTCCTGGACATGATTAGTCAAGATGTCATTACTTAGGCACATGTGTGACTAAATGATCCCTTATCTTTTGCAGTAAAGACAATTCCTTTTAAACAATTGTCATAAATTTCAGTTAATTTCTACATACTAGAATTTTTGTAGAAATAATACTTTAAAAAAAACTGAAGAAATATGTTCAGAACATAATGCATTCTACTTATTACAAAGTCATAGTTCTTTTTTCCTAAGAGTTATGGAGAGGGAGGAAGGAGTGAAATAAATACTGGCTGTGTGAGATACATGCTAGAAAAATCTTAACTACCCTGTGGCATGTATCAAAGCAGCCACTCCTGCAGGTGAAGTCTCATTAGCCTCACCTTTTCACAGAAGTATATTTGTGTTTACATGCATGCGGTATTCACTTTTCAGCAGGGGACCATCACTTTCTTCTTCAAAGCTTACCTCTAACCTCTAAAAAGCATACAAAGAATGAAGAAATCCGAGCTTTTACGTCACTACAAGATTGTGCTCGAAACGTTAGTCATGCCCTGCTGATTAAGAAATTAGTCACCTCCCAGTGCAACGTCATCTCAGATCTGGAGGAAACGAGAATCCAGGAGTGGGAGATGTGCTCAGTGTTTCTGAATCTGATTAAACAATTCAGTAAACACTTTACAAAAGAGAAAGATGTTGTGATCACCACACAGTTGAGTTTCGTTAAAAGACCATCAGTTCTCAAGGACCCAGGAAAATGATATTTTATGCCATGAGAAAGAGCTTTAGAGGAATTCCCATTTCTGGTCTCTCTTCCCAAATGAAAGTGTTAGAGGATCTATTTGAATATTACTTAAACTAAAATGAAACGGAAAGGAAATTCATGACAGACATCTTGTAGAGATAGGAATTGAAAGCCCAAGAGGACATTTTCATTTGTAGGAAAAGGACCTTGAGAAAGAGGAACTATCTAAACAAATTTATTGAGAGAGACAGACAGAGACAGAAATATCGAGCAAAAAAAGCCTGAAGAGAAAATCTCTCTTAATTACTCATTCCTTTATTCATCTGTTCATTTTTAGAGGAGAATGCTTTAATCATGATTCATGATTTCTTAATGTGATAAATTTAATGTGACAAAGTGAAGTCAAATTCCAGTGTAAATAAAAACTTGGCCTATTCTTAAATCCATATCTTAATTACTTCCACATTTTTATTCTTCTCTTCTGTTATGTAAAGAATGCTTGTTGTACAAAATTCAAAAATAAAAAGAAGTATGTAAAGTAAAAGGTGAGGCCTGGCGTGCTGCAATTCATGGGGTTGCAAATAGTTGGACACGGCTGAACGACTGAACTGAAAAGGTAGAAGTCCCCAAAAATTTCATGTTTCAGAACAACCATTCTTAATGGTTTATATTAACCACATTTGTATTCATGTTCTGACATGCAAATTGCTTATAATTCTTACATGTAAATTGCTTATAATTTACTACAGTGTAGTATAGTATAATACATAGTGTACTATACTGCACTATACTATAGTATAGTGTGGTATAACACACTTCATACATTGCTTGCAACTATAATTTTTCCACTTAATCTCACTGTATTTATTTCCAAACCAAGTCATCGCTTCAGATGGTACATTCTACTGTTTTACTGAATCGTGACCAATCTTACATTATGAACATTTGAAGTGCTTCCAGAATTTTGTATTTTGGGATGCCATAAATTTGCCTCAGTGAACATCTTTGTATGTAAATTTTTGCACACTAGTATGAAATTTTTCATAGAAGTGCAGTTGCTAGATCAAACCTCATCCAAAAATATTGTGCCATTGACATTTCTTCAACAACTTACATGGTCACCATCGCTGAGTATTTAACGATCTTTTGAGTTTAGTCCATGTGGTAGGAGAAATGTTAAAGCTCATTGTTTGAATTTACATTAACGAGGCTGAGAATCTTTGTAGACTGACTACTTTTATTTCTTTGTTTAAAATTGCCCACCTCCAGCCCATATCTTTGACTCATCTTCCTATTTTTATTTATTATTTTCTCATGGCTTTCTAAGAACTCTTTATTCTAGAGATCTTCGTCACTTTTCTCAGGATCCAGGTATCCATTTGCCCTTAGACCTAGTCATCTTTCTCTGTTATGGGTGTGTGGAGGAGGGGGAGGGTGCTGATCTCTGCATACCACTTCCCCAGCCAGCTGTTTTCCAGCTGAGGATAGAAGGTTGGAAGATGTGGAAGGAAGAATAATACTCTTCAAAATGTCTCAGTTCCCAAGACTTCCTTGGTCCAATGGCTAAGATTCTGCACACTCAATGCCAGGGGCCTGGATTTGATCCCTGGTCAGGGAGCTAGGGGTTTCCCTGGTGGCTCAGATGGTAAAGAATCTCTGCAATACAGGAGGCTGGGTTCCAACCCTGGGTTGGGGAGATCCCCTGGAGGGCATGGCAATCCACTCCAGTATTCTGGCCTGGAGAATCCCCACAGACAGAGGTACCTGGTGGAGCTAGAGTCCATGGTGTCACTAAGAGTCAGACACAACTGAGTGACTGAGCATGCACAGTACAGGAACTAGATCCACAGACCAAAACTTAACTAAGAGCCAGGGCAGCCAAATAAGTAAATTTTTTTTCTAAAAAATAATTTGGAAAAAATATCTAGGTCCTAACCCCTGGAAACTGTGAACATATTATGTTACTTCAATTCAGTTCAGTTGCTCAGTCATATCCAGCTCTTTGGGACCCCATGGACTGCAGCACGCTAGGCTTCCCTATCCATCGCCAACTCCTGAAGCTTTTTCAAACTCAAGTCCATCGAATCGGTGATGCCATCATCCTCTGTCATCCCCTTTTCACACGTTCAATCTTTCCCAGCATCAAGGG
>SJYV01027771.1:7533-23885 GCA_006410875.1 Neotragus pygmaeus
CTCTCACATCCATACATGACCACAGGAAAAACCATAGCCTAGACTAGATGGACCTTAGTCGGCAAAGTAATGTCTCTGCTTTTGAATATGATTTCTAGGTTGGTCATAACTTTTCTTCCAAGGAGTAAGCGTCTTTTAATTTCATGGCTGCAATCACCATCTGCAGTGATTTTGGAGCCCCCCAAAATAAAGTCTGACACCGTTTCCACTGTTTCCCCATCTATTTCCCATGAAGTGATGGGACCAGATGCCATGATCTTCGTTTTCTGAATGTTCAGCTTTAAGCCAACTTATTCACTCTCCTCTTTCACTTTCATCAAGAGGCTTTTTAACTTCTCTTCACTTTCTGCCATAAGGGTGGTGTCATCTGCATACATGAGGTTATTGATATTTTTTTACCCACTAATAATTATCATATGAATGAAAGTATGCATTCAGGATTTATAGACTGGCATATGTAAACATGATACACTGGTCAACCATACAGTAAGTATTAGAAACACTATAGCCAGCTGAAAAATACTTGAATTTTTCATAATTGCAAATTAAATTTTCACCCTTGAGATTGGAAAAAGTTTATATAAAAAATGGATATAAAGTTTAAGAAATTCTGAGGAAATTGGCATTCTCAAGCAGACTACTGGGAGTGTAGTAAAGTAATTTTTGGCACATTAGTATAAAAATTAAAATTCTATTGGAGTATATTTTTTTACAATGTTATGTAAGTTTCAGTAGTACAGTAAATTAAGTCAGTTACACATTATACATATATCCACTCTATTTTAGATTCTTTTCCCATATAAGTCATTACAGAGTATTGAGTTTCCTGTGCTATATAGGAGGTCCTATTATTAATCTATTTTATATAATATATATTAATAAGATATAAAATAAAAATATATAATAGGTCATATTAGTTATCTATTTTATATATAGTAGTTTGCATATGGCAGTCCCAACCTCCTTATTTATCCCTTGCCCACTCCTTTCTTCCTTAGTAACCTCAAGTTTTTTTCCTACATGTGTGACTCTCTGTCTGTAAATAATTTCATTTGTACTTTTTTGCTTAGATTCCACATATAAGAGATATCATATGATTTTGTCTTTCTCTTTATGACTTATTTCATTCAGTATGACAGTCTCCAGATCCATCCATGTCACTCCAAATGGCATTATTTTATTCCTTTTATGGCTGAGTAGTATTCCGTTGAACATATGTACTACATCTTCTGTATTCATTCCTCTGTAGATATTTAGGTTGCTTCCATGCCTTGGCTATTGTGAATAGTGCCACAATGAACACTGGCATGCATGTTTATTCAAATTATGGCTTTATCCAGATATATGCCCAAGAATGAGATTGCTTGAACATATAGCAGTTCTATATTTAGTTTTTTTAGTGAAAGTGAAAGTCACTCAGTCGTGTCTGACTCATTGCAAACTCATGGACTATACAGTCCATGGAATTCTCCTGGCCAAAATACTGGAGTGGGTATCCTTTCCCTTCTCCAGGGAATCTTCCCAACCCACTGATCGAACTCAGGTCTCATGCATTGCAGGCAGATTCTTTACCAGCTGAGACAAAGGGTATATTTACTTTTTTAGGGCTGCTCCAAACTGTCCTCACAGTGACTGTGCCAATTTACATTCCCACCAGAAGTGTAGGAGGATTCCCTTTTCACTCTACCTTCTCCAGCATTTATTGTTTCTAGATTTTTTTTGATGATGGCCTTTCTGACCAGTGTGAGGTGATACTTTGTAATATTTTTGGTCTGCATTTCTCTACTACTTAGTGGTGTTGAGCATCTTTTCATGTGTTTTTTAGCCAGCTGTATATCTTCCTTGGCAAAATGTCCATTTAGCTCTTCCTCAGATTTTTTATTATTATTATTTTTTAATTGACCTTCATGAGCTTTTTGTCAAGATTAATCACTTGTCAGTATCTTCATTTGCAAATATTTTCTCTCATTCTGTGGTTTGTGGATCCAGAATTATTTTTACTATTAGATATCTGCCCTTTTTAAAAGGTAGGCAAGCTGCATACTGCATCATTGTTTTAATGAAAATGACTTATAAATATTTTCATTTTGTAAGGGAATGGATGGCTATTGTGTAGTCATTCTAAATTTAAAGGGAAATTTTTAGATCTGTTTCTATTAAAGTAGAAGGATCTACATGATATACTGTTCTCTGGTAAAAATTTTGAAGAACAATGGACCTGAAATGACATATTCACGTAAGGAATTATAAACTTAAAAAAGGTTTATTTGGTATATGTTTGTAATATTATAGAGAAAGTCATGAGAGATTGGGGTGGTTGCCACTGGAGGGGGGATTGTTTGCTTTTTAAAATAAATAAACTGAAAATCCAGCATCTTTTCAAGAGGTTCAAAATATTATTGCTTATGTGATTATAGAGCAAGGCATGGTAGTGTGGAGGATACACCGAAACTGGTTTTCACTGGATGAGAGTGATACCGATTGCTTCTTTTATCTTGTGATACTAGAGAGCCAATATAGCATAGCTATTAAGAACACAGGGCCTGCACCATAATTGTATGGGTTTGAATCCTAGCTCCACTACTTGAAATATGTATTATCTGCTGAATCAAGTGGTTATGAGGAGTATATTAATTAATATGGTTAATGCTTAGAATATTTCCTGTTACAAAGTAACCATTCAATAACTGTTAGCTGCTGCTATATAATTATAGGATTTATATGTACATCACATTTATTTAGACATGGTATTTTAAAAGAAGTATATATACAAGTAAATCTAGTTTTATGTATAAAATATCAGTTTATTTTGGAGATAGGGTTGTGGCAGTTTCTTATTATTTTTCACATTTTAAAAAGTGAATATATACAATTTACTCCAATGAAAAGCTAAAGCTTATTTCATATAATATATGCTTGATATTGAAGCAAATCAAGATGTATCATTTCCATCTCACCGTGATAATATAATAATTTTACTTCCAGATGCTTATAGCTGTAACTAAGATGACTATATATATATATATATATAAATATATATATATAAAACCATCCAATCCACAGTACTTTTTAAAAAATTAATTTATTTGTTTTAATTGGGTGCTAATTACTTTACAATATCTTGGTAGTTTTTGCCATACATTGACATGAATTAGCCATGGGAGTACATGTATCCTCCCATCCTGAACCCCCATCCTAATTCCCTCCTCACTTCATCCCTCTGGGTTGTCCCAGTGCACCATCTTTGAGTGCCTGGTTTCATGCATCAAACTTGGATTGGTCATCTATTTCACATATGGTAATATACATGTTTCAATGCTATTCTCTCAAATCATTCCACCTTTGCCTTCTCCCACAGAGTCCAAAAGTCTGTTCTTCTTATCTGTGTCTCTTTTGCTGTCTCCCACATAGAGTCATCATTACCATCTTTCTAATTTCCACATATATGCATTAATATACTGTATTGGTGTTTTTCTTTCTGACTTACTTTACTCTGTATAATAGACTCCAGTTTCATTCACCTCATTAGGACTGCCTCAAATGTGTTATTTTTAATAGCTGAGTAATATTCCATTGTGTACATGTATGACAACTTACCCATTTGTCTGCCAATGGACATCTAGGTTGCTCCCATGTCCTGGCTATTGTAAACAGTGCTGTGATGAACATTGGGGTACACATGTCTCTTTCGGTTCTGGTTTCCTCAGTGCACATGCCCAGCAGTGGAATTGCTGGGTCATATGGTAGTTCTATTTCCAGTTTTTTAAGGAATTGCAACCCTGTTTTCTATGGCGACTGTACTAGGTTGCATTCACACCAACAGTGTAAGAGGGTTCCCTTTTCTCCACACCCTCTCCAGCATTTATTGTTTGTAGACTTTTTGAGAGCAGCCATTCTGACCGGGTGAGATGGCAACCCATTGTGGTTTTGATTAGCATTTCTCTAACAATGAGTGATGTTGAGCATCTTTTCATGTGTTTGTTAGCTATCTGTATGTCTCCTTTAGAGAAATGTCTGTTTAGTTCTTTGGCCTATTTTTTGATTGGGTTGTTTATTTTTCTGGTATTGAGCTGCATGAGCTTCTTGTTTATTTTTGAGATTAATTCTTTGTCAGTTGCTCTTTTGCTATTATTTTCTCCCATTCTGAAAGCTGTCTTTTCACCTTGTTTACAGTTTCCTTCATTGTGCAAAAGATTTTAAGTTTAAACAGGTCCCATTTGTTTACTTTTGCTTTTATGTCCATTACTCTGGGAGGTGGGTAATAGAGGATCTTGCTGTGATTTATGCCAGAGAGTGTTCTGTCTATGTTTTCCTCCAGGAGCTTTATAGTTTCTTGCCTTACATTTAGATCTTTAATCCATTTTGAGTTTATTTTTGTGTATGGCATTAGAAAGTATTCTAGTTTCATTCTTTTACAGGTGGTTGACTAGTTCTCCCAGCTGCTGGTGCTGCTGCTAAGTTGCTTCAGTTGTGTCCGACTCTGTGTGACCCCACAGATGCCAGCCCACCAGGCTCCACCGCCCCTGGGATTCTCCAGGCAAGAACACTGGAGTGGGTTGCCATTGCCTTCNGAGAGTGTTTTGCCTATGTTCTCCTCTAGGAGTTTTATAGTTTCTGGTCTTACATTTAGATCTTTAATCCATTTTGAGTTTATTTTTGTGTATGGCATTAGAAAGTATTCTAGTTTCATTCTTTTACAGGTGGTTGACTAGTTCTCCCAGCTGCTGGTGCTGCTGCTAAGTTGCTTCAGTTGTGTCCGACTCTGTGTGACCCCACAGATGCCAGCCCACCAGGCTCCACCGCCCCTGGGATTCTCCAGGCAAGAACACTGGAGTGGGTTGCCATTGCCTTCTCTAATGCATGAAAGTGAAAAGTGAAAGTGAATTTCTCCCAGCACCACTTGTTAAAGAGATTGTCTTTTCTCCATTGTATATTCTTGCCTCCTTTGTCAAAGATAAGGTGTCCATAGGTGCATGGATTTATCTATGGGCTTTCTATTTTGTTCCATTGATCTATATTTCTGTCTTTGTGCCAGTACCATATAGTCTTGATGACTGTAGGTTTGTAGTATAGTCTAAAGTCAGGCAAGTTGATTCCTCCATTTTTATCCTTCTTTCTCAAGATTGCTTTGGCTAATCGAGGTTTTTTTGTATTCCCATACAAATTGTGAAATGATTTGTTCTAGTTCTGTGAAAAACACCATTGCTTGATAGGGATTGCATTGAATCTATAGATTGCTTTGTGTAGTATACTCATTTTCACTATATTGATACTTCCAATCCATGAACATGGTGCATTTCTCCATCTATTTGTGTCATCTTTGATATCTTTAATGAGTGTTTTATAGTTTTCTATATATGTAGGTCTTTTGTTCCTTTAGGTAAATTTATTCTTAAGTATTTTAATTTTTTTCATTACAATGGTGAATGGAATTGTTTCCTTAATTTCTCTTTTTGTCTTCTCGTTGTTAGTGTATAGGAATAAAAGGGATTTCTGTGTATTAATTTTATATCCTACAAATTTACTATATTCATTGATTAGCTCTAGTAACTTTCTGGTGGTGTCTGTGGGGTTTTCTATATAGAAGATCATGTAATCTGTAACAGCGAGAGTTTTACTTCTTTTCCAATCTGGATTCCTTTTATTCCTTTTTCTTCTCTGCTGTAGCTAAAACTTCCAAAACTATGTTGAATAGTAGTGGTGAGAGTGAGTACCCTTGTCTTGTTCCTGACTTTAGGGGAAATGCTTTCAGTTTTTTGTCATTGAGGATAATGTTTGCTCTGGGTTTATCATATGTGGTTTTTATTATGTTGAGGTATGTTCCTTCTATGCCTTCTTTCTGGAGGGTTTTTATCATAAATGCATGTTGAATTTTGTCAAAGGCTTTCTCTGCATCTATTGAGATAATCATATGGTTTTTATCTTTCAATTTGTTAATGTGGTGTCTCACATTGATTGATTTGCAAATATTGAAGAATCCTTGGGATTCTTTGCATCCCTGGGATAAAGCCCACTTGGTCATGATGTATGATCTCTTTAATATGTTGTATTCTATTTGCTAGAGTTTTGTTAATAATTTTTGCATCTCTGTTCATCAGTGATATTGACCTGAAGTTTTCTTTTTTTGTGATATCTTTGTCTAATCCAGGGTACTTTTGAGAGTGGAATAGGACACTTTGTTATTACACCCATAAAGTAGATCTTAATATGGACTGTCTTGTTGACTAGGTTACATGATCATGTTAGCCCCAACTGAATTTCCCCTGACATTCCTGCACACACCCACTGTAGCCCTGTATATCTATGCTTACCTCAGATTTATATAGTCAGTAAAGACAGCCTGGCTCAGGCTACCATTATTATTCATTTGCATTAATCCAGTAGTTTTCTAAAAGACCCCCCTTCTCTGTCCTTATTTCCATTCCATCATTATGACTACCCAGAGTGATCATTTTAAATATAAGTTAAATCATGTCACTTTTTTGTTCAGGCCCTCCAGTGACTGGCTCTATCACTCAGAGTAATATCCAGAGTCCTTCCAATTATTTTTATAAGACCCCAGCTCTGGTTGTCCCCTGCCTCCAAATAGAGAGCCCATTGATTCCCTAAAGTTCTCTCTTACTATCTTGCTGTCCTTTATTTGCCTCCATCAATACTGCCTCTCTTCTGTTCTTCAAACATACCAGACATGCCTAGACCTCAGGACCTTTGCACTTTCTGTTCCCTCTTCTTGTTCTGCCAATATCTATGGGTTTTACTCCCTCACATTTATTTTTTTACCTTTTTTTTTTTTCTTCTCAAAGTCTCCTTCCCCGTGAAGCCTACCCAGTCACTTTATATACAATCACTTGCACTTCTGGTACCCCCCTTCTCTTTTCCACATTTTATTTATTTTCTCTTGTAATTCACTAAGCTTCTATAAAGTTAATAATTGTCTCTTGTATCTACTACTGTGTCCATTGTACCTAGAACAGTGCTGCTCACATATTTGGTGCTTAATACATATTTCTTGATTGATAATCAAGACTTCCAAATTCCCCTGTTTCCTTAATTTTGTCAAGCACAGACTCGTGTTGCTTTGCAGAAATTCAGCCATGTTTTTGTGGAGGCATATCCAGTGCCATAACCTCTATGAGCATATTGGCTGTCTGTTATGAAAAAAAAGAAGGGTCACAATCCAGTAATGACCACAACTGTATGCCATACCTGTGTGCCAATTTGTAAAGGAAATGGCAAGATTTGAAAGCATCTTCCCACATATGGTTTTAAATAGATCAGGTAGGAAAATGGAGTCTGTTATCTGTACTGGTGCTGGTTTCACAGTCACTCATTCCTCAGAGGAGTAATAATGAATGGCAACAAGAGAAGAAAGATCTTTAGAGTCATTTTTTTGTATGATGCTTTGCCAAGAGCAACATTTATCAGGGTTTTGCATGTCCCACATGGAAGTGGGGGATCCTAGGAATATGTGAATTTGTTATCATCACCAAATTAACTCTGCTCAATTCTGTTGTCTTTCCAACTTCACACCCTTGATTACAAATTTATAAAAGTGTCCTTCTCTTTTGAGTATAAATTTTTACTGCTGCAAAAATATAATTGTTCTTTTTTATCAAGTATCTGATTTGCTTTTACTTGCTAGTTACTAATTACATATGAAATATAAGTAAATTGCAGGCCATATATTCTGTGTGTTAACTACTTCAAGGAAAACTTAGAGTAGGTCAGATCAACATTGCAGCTGCAGGAAGTAACAAGTCTGGCATTAAACTTTCCTGACATACCTTACTTCTCAAGCTTGACATCTGGGAATATATGACTAACAGTGGCCTACGTATACATCCACAAGATATGGCAAAAGAATATATCATGTGGAAATTGTCTTTTGAGACATTTTAATGCTATGAAAAGTATTTTAGCATTACTTATTCTAGTGCCACTGACTTGTTGTTTTTTTTCTTTTAATCGAGAGACTGAACTTCATGAAATCAGGGATCTTGTTCATCATTTTATACCCAGGTGTATTCATTTCCTGAGGCATAACTTGATGGTATCTTAAAACAGCAGAAAGATATTCTTTTGACAGTTGTGGAGGCAAGAAATCTGAAATCAAAGTGTGTGTAGGACTGTGCTCTCTCTGGAGACTCTGGGAGATATGCCTTCCTGTTTCTGATGGTTGGCTGGCATTCTTTGGACTTCTTTGGTGTGTGGTCACTAAAATCCAATCTCTGCTTCCCTCTTCACATTGCCTTTAACTTTGTTTGTCTCTCTCTCTCAAAACTTCCCCTGCTTCTCTCTTGAAAGCATACATACCATCGCATATATACATGCCAGATATTCCAGCATAAAGTACCTCCTCTCAAAATGCTTACTTTACATCTTTTGCTATATAAGGTGATAGTCTATATTTTGCATGTAAGATAATATTTACAGGTTTTGAAGATTAATAAATAAATATATTTTTGGGGGATGATTTACTTAGCCTACCACACTAAGATTGCTTGACATATATAGTTGATAAATTTAGTGGCTTATATGACTTGAGCAAGTCTCAATCTTTCATTTGAACTCTGATTTTCCCATATTTCATCTGAGAGGGTTGGATCAAGTAACCATTTTGAATTGATGTGAGATGGAACAACAGTAGAACATTTAATGAAGAAAAATCTCATGAAATACAGATTAATCCAGGTGTAGGGTTGAGTTTAATGTTGTTCATCCCATATTTTAGTCATTCAGTAAGAGAGAGAAAGAGATGTGCCCATGTCTTTCTGTTTCTGAGTTGGCTTATTATAACATATCAGTCAATGAAGGCAATGTAATAAGATTTGATAGACTTCATTTGCTAATTGTTTAGAAAACACAGAGATGTTCTTACTGTAAATGCATATGTGAAAGTGGGAGAAATCTCTGCAACCATATGATACTAACAATATGTTTGGTATAGTCCAGAGCCTCAAACTTCTAAACCATAAAAAACCCTATTTGAATTATTTTCCCAAATATTATGAGATCTAACACTGTAGAGGAAGTATAGTGCCATACCAGAAAGACTATCTTTTTGATAACTAAAAGTTTAGTGAAATGTAAATAGCTCACAGTGGCTATGATTTCAGAACATTGGAATTGTTAATATTTTAAAATAAAACTTTTATATCACCATTTCAAACACATTTATGAAATCTAAATGCCATAGAAATTTGATACCTGCTGCTATTTATTTTAAAAATATGCAAACTTTTACTTCAGAACATCTGAATGTGTACGAAATTTCTATTTGAATTCATATTTCCATTTAACTACTCACAAAAGATTTTTATTGAAATTTAATATATAATTTGTGTGAAAATTTATATTGATTTTCAAAATTGCTGCTGGAACAACTGTACATAAGTGTGTAGCTTACAAAACATTTACTATTTTTTGTATTTATTTATTTCTTAAAATTATTTTTTAATTGGATAAAAATTGCTTTACAATGTGCTTTCTGCCGTCAAAACATTTAATACACAACAATGGTCTGGATGAAGCACAAGCTAGAACCAAGATTGCCAGGAGAAATATCAATAACCTCTGATACAGAGATGACACCATCTTTATGGCAGAAAGTGAAGAAGAACTAAATAGCCTCTTGATGAAAGTGAAAGAGGAGAGTTAAAAAGTTGGCTTAAAACTCAACATTCAGAAAACTAAGATCTGGCATCCAGGCCCATCACTTCATGGCAAATAGATGGGGAAACAGTGGCAGACTTCATTTTGAGGGGCTCCAAAATCACTGCAGATGGTGACTATAGCCATGATAATAAAAGATGCTTACTCCTTGGAAGGAAAGTTATGACCAATCTAGACAGCATATTAAAAAGCAGAAACATTACTTCCCCAACAAAGGTCTGTCTAGTCAAGACTATGATTTTTCCAGTGGTCATGTATGAATGTGAGAGTTGGACCATAAAGAATGCTGAGCACTGAAGAATTGATACTTTTGAACTGTGGTGTTGGATAAGACTTTTGAGAGTCCTTGGACTGCAAGGAGATCCAACTATTCCATCCTGAAGGAGATCAGTCCTGAGTGTTCATTGGAAGAATTGATGTTGAAGCTGAAACTCCAATAATTTGGCCACTTAATGTGAAGAGCTGATTCATTGGAAAAGACCCTGATGCTGGGAAAGATTGAGGGCAGGAGGAGAAGGGGGCAACAGAGGACATGATGGTTGGATGACATCACCAACTCAATGGACATGAGTTTGGATAAACTCCACGAGTTAGTGATGGACAGGGAGGCCTGGTGTACTGCAATCCATGTGGTCACAAAGAGCCGGACATGACAGCAACTGAACTGAACTGAACTGAGAGTTTTGAATTTACAGAAAATTCACAATAAAATTTTTTTGAAATCTAAGTAAATACATGATGAGAATAAGTGAGTAGACTATTCATTGAGGAAAGACAGCAAACAGAAGACTCTTGCCAGAGTTTAAACAGTGGATACACATTTACAGTATTCAGTAACCTTTCAAGAAATGGGCATTGTTTATCCTCAGACTTAATAAGTGTTTAAAATATAAAATGCTGAATTTTTTGGATACATTCCTTTTGCTAAAAATGTTCTGTTAAGAGAAAATTGTAGACCTTCTCCCTCCTCTTCCAAATCATGTGACATTTAGACACAATCTGAAATAAAATTATGGCAGTAATCTCTAGGCTGTTATATATGAGGATGCTGAAAATGTAAAAGCATGCTTTATAGCAGATAGGTATTAATATTTCCTGTGATGCTCTTATAAGTCTTAAAATATTTCAGTTATAAAATAGGTAGTTAACAAAGCTTTGCATATATTTGTTACCTGGATTAAATAAAGGACAATATTTCTTATTGTCTCTCTGCTTTTCTTGGAGTCTCCTTTAAAAGCTATATGTTAACACCAATACAGTATACTGACACATATATATGGAATTTAGAAAGATAGTAATGATGTCCCTATATGTGAGACAACAAAAGAGACACAGACATAGAGAACAGACTTTTGGCCTCTCAGGGAGAGAGAGAGGGTGGGGTGATTTGGGAGAATGGCATTGAAGAATGTATANGTTCTTTTGATGAAATTGTGTGGGAGAAAGTGGTCTCCCGTCTTATTCCTCCGCCATCTTCCCGCCCCTATTTTTGGTGGAATTTTTGTTTCTCTTTTGTAAAATTAATAAATCTAGGAAGTTTTGGAAAGTTGGGAGCTGGAAATGTGCATAAAGGAACAAGAAAGAACACCAGTAGTTATATTTGTGTTAGTATTTTCCATGTTCTTACAGGTTTTCCTCATTTTTTAAATATAATTAAGGTAATCTTCTATATGCACTTCTGCATCCTGCTATGTGAGGGAGGAGGGAAGGGGGTTCAGATGGGAACACGTGTATACCTGTGGTGGATTCATGTTGATGTATGGCAAAACCAATACGATATTGTAAAGTAATTAACCTCCAATTAACATAAATTAAAAAAATAAAGTTCTCAAAATCGAATGCATTCACATTGCTATTTTAAATCATTATTTTTAGTAGTGTCAAGGATTCCATTATATATGTGTGTGTGTGTGTGTGTGTGTGTGTGTATGCTCATATATGTATGTGTGTGTGTATCCTAATTTATTTAACAAATTAAGGATTTTAGGGCATTAGAATTGTTTACAGTGCTTTTACTGTTGCCAGTTAGCCATTATAGTCCTGTGGAGTATACCTCATGTTCTTCTGGAAACTATGCCTACTCTAGCGACCTTGTTACCAAAGGTTCTGTCATATTCTGCATGGCCTTACTCTCTGGGCCAGAGTTGAAAGGTCATGATGCTAGTACCTAACCTCAAGCTTGGGTAATCACTTTCTTCCTTAGAGGTGTTGAATTTACGCCAGAGAACACTCTCCCTCTTAATAGCTAAAAGTGTAAGTTAAAAGCTTTGGAAACTTTGGGCATTTGCAAATAGGATCATATGCAAGAGCTGATCTGTAGAGAAAGACAGTGAAACTGATATTCAGAGAAAATAGAGCTGAGGGACAGAATTTGAATTCTTGGTTCATTTGCTCCTGAAGCAAATTTGTTCCCCTGTCCTTTCCACAGCTTGGTTGTTCAATCCCTCTTTGGATCAATGAACTAATAGAGTACTTGTTTTTAAAGCTAGTTTTAGTTGAGTTTCTGAAATTTAGAACAAACGAAGATGACTTTTAACATTGTACTTGACATCTTTGAGGATAGAACATGGTCTCCATTTGAGATGAATTCCTTAAGATACATTATCAAAATAGAATTACTATATTAATTGTTTATATATTTTAAATATCACTCAGTTGTGTCCAACTCTTTGCGACCCCATGGACTGTAGCCCACCAGGATTCCCCATCCATGGGATTCTCCAGGCAAGAATACTGGAGTGGGTTACCATTTCCTTCTTCAGGGGATCTTCCCGACTCAGGGATTGAACCTGGTTCTCCTGCATTGGAGGCAGACGTTTTAACCTCTGAGCCACCAGGAAAGCCCAAATATCTGAATAAGGGGATTTAAACATAACCAGGTTTAAAGAGGGTTTCTCTGTGCTTCAGACAGTAAAGAATCTACCTGCAATGCAGGAGACCCATGTTCAATTCCTGGGTTGGGAAGATCTCGTGGAGAAGGAAATGGCAACCTACTCCAGTATTCCTGCCTGGAGAATCCCATGGACAGAGGAACCTGGGGGGCTACAGTCCATGGGATTGCAAAGAGTCTGACACAGCTGAGCAACTAAACACACATGTGTGCATGCACGCTTATGCACACATACACACACACAGAGGTTTAAAGAAATCAGAGAAAATAGTCCTAATGAGCCATCAAGTTTTAGCTTATTCCTAAAGTTAATTAATTGTGAGAAAGAGGCCAAAGAGTTATAGTCACATAAAGAAGCAAGTGAATCTCACCATGAAAGAAGTTTTTGTGAAACATTATGAAGTTTTCTGTGGGGAAAAGGACACATATGAAAGAAATGCATAGAAACAATTGATATTCAATATTTGATTTCTACTAATTTTAAGTGATGCTAGACAACATTAATTTAGGGATAAAATAGATTCTGTAACATGTTTTTAGAATGCCATGCAAATAATGCAAGTATCTTAAGTGGCCAAGTCTTACATTACTCAAAGCATTTTCATGGCTGAACCACATGTGACTATAAATCAAAAATCAACATGAACAACTTTAAATTTGTTTTAGTGTTGTATCAATGGCAAATTTTCACCAAAATCAGTTGATTCCATTCATGTATGGATTATAAGAAAGAAACAAAAACACCCACAAAATGACAAATGAACAAATGACACCAAATAGAAAGCAATGTAGATACACAGAAACGATGAGTGGTTACCAGAAGGCATGTGGCAGAGGGTGGGAGTGATGAGAGTGAAATGGATAAACAGGGTGAAATGCATGGTGATGGATGGAAACAAAATTTTTGGTGATTTTCCTGATGCAGTGTAGATAGACACTGAAGTGTAATGTATATTAGAAACATGTTATAAACCAATGTTACATCAATTTTAAAATGTATTTAATAAAGTCAAGCATCCTGCCAATCTTCTTGTGTAACAGTTTGGAAGAAATTTTAGTTTTGTGATTGGATTCTGTGTCATAGGATATCTTTGAAACATTTTAGACCAAAACTGATATTATTCAGATTTATCATCCATTCTTTTACCAAATTATAGTTTTCTATGACTCTGTATTTTTTCTCAACAATGAAATTCATTTTTAAAGAGTGATGTTTCATTATATTGTGTTACATACATGTATTAAGATGACTGTATAAAGAAACACTAAAATGTCTAAAAATATCAAGGACACATTACAAATGTATTTTTGAGCAGTAACTATGATGTTGTAATAACTAAATTACCTTTGATATGACTAGACTGAAGTGAATGTCACTTCTTTACATACTTATGGGGAAAATACACAATTTACTTTGGGACGTATTTCTTTTAGCAAAGAAACATTTCTTTTATATCCTAAACTTCACCCTGTCTGAAGCTGACTTTGCGACTGATGCCAAATTGTAACTTGATAGCAAAATCTTCTGTGATAGGTAGCACAGTACCTTGCTCATAGAATGCCCTTTGCTACTATTCATTGTATATATGCAAAGTATAATAACATTTCTGTCCTGTCATTCTGCCTTCAGACTGTATACTGCATTCAGACCTCAAGAAAGTAGTACTCCCTAGATCTTTTCAGGAATGAAAAGCTTTTTACTTAATTAAGCAATGTCACATTCCATATGTAAATTAACATATTTCTACCTTTGCAATAGTCTTATTATGAGAATTTATTTTGGTTGCATGCGTAAAATGACAGAGCTCCTTTACCAAATAGAATTTAAAAAAACCTAAGGAAGTAGATTAATCACTTTTGTACCAGACTCTATTATTGCTATCCCTGCAGAATTCTTTTTTCCTGCAGACATCTTTCAGGAATAGGGAAAACTACTGTGGGAAAGAAATGTACAATATACATGCAATATTTACTTAATCTCTTCTTATCTTGGATTGTCTGGCTGCAACACTTGCCTTAATCACATATGTTTTTGCTAAAACCCTTTAGCAATGGACCATGGATTGAAGGAAAGTAAGGTTCTCAGCCTCCCTTCCATCTATTCTGATGTCCTTCTCCAACTCAGAAATGTACCAAGATCCTAGGAAGTTTCTGCCTTGGTTTTCCAGACTATTTGGAGGGACTTAAGGGACCCTCATGTGGTTGGAAAGTAGACTAAAGGGCTTGTCTCATAGTTGCCTTTACATAGAATGTGTACAGTTTTTACCTACTCTGTGTACTTATTTGAGATTGCTTGAGAATGTAGTGATGAAGATTCTGAAGTACTTTTACCACTTATCTGCTACCACTCCCTGGTTTTATCACTGTCCAAAATCATCACAAATTTAACTCTCATTATAAAAAAAAACATACTTATCTCCTTGTTATAACTAATAAAAATCTACGGGACATTCAGAAACATTTCTGTTAGGTCCAGGGTACTTATGCTATTTGGCATAGATCTCTATCAGACTGAGTGCCAGGTCACCTTGAATGAGTTGGGAGGGAAGGAGAAGAATCTCTGTCATGAAGGGTGAGAGAACTACAGTAAGAGAACTTTGCATCTTGGGAACATAAATGTTAAGATTTCAGTAGGAGAGATACATTTTATGATTTTTACTTTTGAAGAATGGTATATATTCAAGATGGAATTAAAATGAAGCAATTAAAAGAATTGTTAAGGTATGATAGGACACTTTTAAATGAAAATTTTGGAATACATATTTTGGAGTATGTCCAGATTTTTTTTTCTCAGCTGGAATGAGTTTATAAAATTAATGCATATCCTCCCAAGTATTGCAGGATTGGAGAATAATCAAATTTGACTTGATAAAAATGAAAAATGTCCTTTGATACCTCTGAAAACCTGTACTTTCCAAAGTGAGTGAGAAGACACATAAATCAATAGCTGAGATATCCCTTATCTGAAAAATTTTGTGTGTAATTGATATCTAGTGACTCTGGAATAGTCTGTTTCCTGGTGCTCATTAGTGAAACCAGAAAGGAAAGAATTAAGGCCCATTAATCTGGGATCCAGAGAGGCTGGCTTAGGATAGTAGGAAGCAGAGGAGGAGGGGCCGTTTGACAATTCTCTGACTGAGGCTGCCTTAGATTGATCCATCATTGCTAACTTCTGCCCTCCTCCCTGTCTAACAGTACTAAGTGATAGTTCAGTCGGATGAACTCAGGTTATGTCCCAGCCAAGACTCTGGCTTACTATGATCTCTTCTTCCTATATTTGCATCTCTGACTTTACATTTTGACCCTAATACCCACCCTCACTTTTTGTATGGAAGGAATTGCCATTTACTGCATGCTGGGATTGGGAGAGGAGATTTTAATAGACACAATACCCACACTTCCCACCCACCATGGGTTTCTGGGTGATATAAAAGAGATTTTTTTTTTCCTAGAGAAGAAAACTTAATGTTCAGTTCAGTCTCTCAGTCGTGTCTGACTCTGTGACCCCAAGAATTGCAGCACGCCAGGCCTCCCTGTTCATCACCAACTCCCGGAGTTCATTCAAACTCACGTCCATCGAGTCGGTGATGCCATCCAGCCATCTCATCCTGTTGTCCCCTTCTCCCCCTGCCCCCAATCCCTCCCACCATCAGAGGCTTTTCCAATGAGTCAACTTTTTGCATGAGGTGGCCAAAGTACTGGAGTTTCAGCTTTAGCATCAGTCCTTTTAAAGAACACCCAGGACTGATCTCCTTTAGAATGGACTGGTTGGATCTCCTTGCAGTCCAAG
>SJYV01027774.1:0-12404 GCA_006410875.1 Neotragus pygmaeus
TCAACTTCAGCTTCTTCAGTTACTGGTCAGGGCATAAACTTGGATTACCCAGTGCTTTTAACACTGCTCAAGAATTGTAAGAATAACAAAATAGCATTAAAATTATAATTACAAGAGAATCATTCTTGTAATGCAAAGCAAGCAAGGAAGCAATTATACTGAATGCTGAATTCTTCCAACCTTCAGAGGAATTGGAATTGTCAATGGTAACCCTTTTGTAATAAAGCCATAAACATCTCCTTTACGTGGAAAGCCACAGAGTCAGAAACAACAAACCATGTGATAATATGACCTTAAAACACCAATCTTGCTGCACATACAAGACAGAAATTTTCATTGTCTCTGTCAGATAGGAAGCACTGGAATTATTTAGCTTCTATATTAGGTAATAAAACTTTTAAAGTTCAAATATTCAGTGAAACACCAAGTGATATAGAACTTTCATATTAAGTCAAGAATTCTAAATCCTTCATCCATCTATTTAACTGAATGATGATTCAAAATACCATCATTGTCATAACATTTTTTAATTTAATTTTTACATTTTATATTGTAGTATAGATTGGGAAGGCTTCCATAGTGGCTCAGTGGTAAAGAATCCACCTACAATGCAGGAATCACAGATAACAGTTTGATCCTTGGGTCAGGAAGATCCTCTGAAGGAGGGCACAACAACCCACTCCAGTATTCTTGCCTGGAGAATCCCATGGACAGAAGAGCCTGGCAGGCTACAGTCCACAGGGTTACAAAGACTTGGATACAACTGAAGCAACTTAGCACAGCACTGGCTTAGAAACAGAAATAGCAGACCACCTTACCTGTCTCTACAGGAGAAACCTGTATGCAGCTCAAGAAGCAACAAGTAAAATGAGACATGGAGCAAAAAACTGGTTGAAAATCGGGAAAGGAGTATATCAAAGCTATATATTGTCACCCTGCTTATTAACTTATATGCAGAGTACATCATGCAAAATGCCAGACTGGATGAAACACAAGCTGGAATCAGGATTACTGGGGAAAATATCATTAGCCTCACATATGCAGAGTCTCTTGATGAAGGTGAAAGAGGAAAGTGAAAAAGCTGGGTTAAAACCCAACATTTAAANATGCAGAGTACATCATGCAAAATGCCAGACTGGATGAAACACAAGCTGGAATCAGGATTACTGGGGAAAATATCATTAGCCTCACATATGCAGAGTCTCTTGATGAAGGTGAAAGAGGAAAGTGAAAAAGCTGGGTTAAAACCCAACATTTAAAAAACTAAGATCATGGCACCTGGTCCTATCACTTCATGGCAAATAGATGGGGAAACAATGGAAACAATGACAGATTTTACTTTCTTGGGCTCCAAAATCACTGGAGATGGTGATGCAACCATGAAATTAAAGGATGTCTGCTACTCAGAAGAAAAGTTATGACAAACTTAAACCACATATTAAAAAGTGAAGACATCACTTTGCTGAAAAAAAAAAAAGTCTGTCTAGTCAAAGCTATGAAAGCTATGGTTTTTCCAGTAGTCATGTATAGATGTGAGAGTTGGCCCATAAAGAAGACTGAACAATGAAAAATTGATGCCTTCAAACTGCGTGCTGGAGAAGACTCTTGAGAGTCCATTGGACAGCAAGGAGATCAAACCAGCCAATTCTAAAGGAAACCAACCCTGAATATTCACTGCAAAGACTGATGCTGAAGCTGAAGCTCTAATATTTTGGCCACCTAATGCGATGAACCAACTTATTGGAAAACACCTTGATGCTGGGAAAGATTGAGAGAGGAAGAGAAAGAGGTGACAGAGGATGAGATGGTTGGATGGCATCATTGACTCAATGGACATGAGTTTGATCAAATTCAGGGAAATAGCAAAGGACAGGGAAGCCCGGCATGCTGCAGTTCATGGGGTCACAGAGTCGGACATGACTGACACTCTGAACAACAACAACAAATAGTTGATCACAATGTTTTATTAATTTCAGACGTGCAGCAAAGTGATTCAGTTATACATACATACATATATATATAAATATATATATCTCCATTCTTTTTCAGATTCTTTTCCCATATAGGTTTTTACATAATATTGATGAGTTCCCTGTGCTATACAGTAGATCCTTGCAGCACTATTGACAACAGCCAAGACATGGAAACAACCTAAATGTCCATTGACTGATGAATAGATTAAGGAGATTTGGTATTTTATATATATATATATACACTCACACGCATATACATATACACACACAAATGTTTATACACACACACACACANATAAGAAAGCCTTCTTCAGTGATCAATGCAAAGAAATAGAGGAAAAGAACAGAATGGGAAAGACTAGAAGACACTAATAGATGGAGAAATAGACCATGTTCATGGATCAGAAGGATCAATATAGTAAAAATGGGTATACTACCCAAAGCAATCTATAGATTCTATGCAAGCCCTATCAAGTTACCAGTGATATTTTTTACAGAGCTAAAACAAATAACTTCACAATTTTTATGGTAATACAAAAAAACTCGAATAGCCAAAGCAATCTTGAGAAAGAAGAATTGAACTGGAATAATCGACCTGCCTAACTTCAGACTGTACTCCAAAGCCACAGTCATCAAGACAGTATGGCACTGGCACAAAGACAGAAATATAGATGANGGTAATACAAAAAAACTCGAATAGCCAAAGCAATCTTGAGAAAGAAGAATTGAACTGGAATAATCGACCTGCCTAACTTCAGACTGTACTCCAAAGCCACAGTCATCAAGACAGTATGGCACTGGCACAAAGACAGAAATATAGATGAATGGAACAAAATAGAAAGTCCAGAGATAAATCCACGCACCTATGGACACCTTATCTTTGACAAAGGAGGCAAGAATATACAATGGAGAAAAAACAATCTCTTTAACAAGTGATGCTGGGAAAACTGGACAGCCACTTGTAAAAGAATGGAACTGGAATACTTTCTAACACCATACACAAAAATAAACTCAAAATGGATTAAAAATCTAAATGTAAGACCAGAAACTCTAAAACTCCTAGAGAACGTAGGCAAAACACTCTCCAATATACATCACAGCAGGATCCTCTATGACCTGCCTCCCTGAATATTGTAAATAAAAGCAAAAATAAACAAAGGGGACCTAATTAAACTTAAAAGTTTCTGCACAGCAAAAGAAACTATAAGCAAGGTGAAAAGACAGCCTTCAGAATGGGAGAAAATAATAGCGAATGAAGCAACTGACAAACAACTAATCTCAAAAATATACAAGCAACTCCTGCAGCTCAACTCCAGAAAAATTAATGACCCGGTCAAAAAATGGGCCAAAAAACTAGACAGAGATTTCTCCAAAGAAGACATACAGTTGACTAGCAAACACATGAAAAGATGCTCAACATCATTCATTATCAGAGAAAAGCAAATCAAAGCCACAATGAGGTACCATTTAATGCCAGTCAGAATGGCTGCTATCCAAAATTCTACAAGCAATAAATGCTGGAGAAGGAGTGGAGAAAAGGAAACTCTGTTACAGTCTTGGTGGGAATGCAAACTACTACAACCACTATGGAAAACAGTGTGAAGATACCTTAAAAAACTGGAAATAGAACTGCTTTATGACCCAGCAATCCCACTTCTGGGCATACACACCAAGGAAACCAGAATTGAAAGAGACACATGTAACCCAATGTTCATCGCAGCACTGTTTATAATAGCCAGGACATGGAAGCAACCTACTTGTCCATCAGCAGATGAATGGATAAGAAAGCTATGGTACATATACACAATGGAGTATTACTCAGCCATTAAAAATAATACATTTGAAACAGTTCTAATGAGGTGGAAGAAACTGGAACCTATTATACAGAGTGAAGTAAGCCAGAAAGAAAAACACCAATACAGTATAATAACACATATATATGGAATTTAGAAAGATGGTAATGATAACCCTGTATGTGAGACAGCAAAAGAGACACAGATGTATAGAACAGGCTTTTGGACTATGTGGGAGAGAGATAGGGTGGGATTTTTTGAGAGAATGGCATTGAAACATGTATAATATCATATATGAAACAAATCGCCAGTCCAGGTTCGATGCATGATATTGGATGCTTGGGGCTGGTGCACTGGGACTACCCAGAGGGATGGTACAGAGAGGTAGGAGGGAGAGGAGGTTCAGGATGGGGAACACGTGTATACCTGTGGTGGATTCATGTTGATGTATGGCAAAATGAATGCAATATTGTAAAGTGATTCACCTCCAATTAAAATAAATAAATTTACATACATAAAAAAAGAACTGGACATGAAACAACAGACTGGTTCCAAATAGGAAAAGGAGTATGTCAAGGCTGTATATTGTCACCCTGCTTATTTAATTTATATGCAGAATACATCATGAGAAATGCTGGGCTGGAAGAAGCATAAGCTGAAATCAAGATTCCTGGGAGAAATATCAATAACCTCAAATAAGCAGATGACACCACCCTTAAGGACAAAAGTGAAAGTGAAAGAGAAGTCACTCAGTTGTGTCCAACTCTTTACAACCCAGTGGACTGTAGCCCACCATGCACCTCTGTCCATGGGATTTTCTAAGCAAGGATACTGGAGTGGGTTGCCATTTCCTTCTCCAGAGGATCTTCCCAACCCAGGGATCAAACCCAGGTCTCCTGCATAGTAAGCAAGATGCTTTACCGTCTGTCACAGGCAGAAAGTGAAGAGGAACTAAAAAGCCTTTTGATGAAAGTGAAAGAGGAGAGTGAAAAAGTTGGCTTAAAGCTCAACATTCAGAAAATGAAGGTCATGGCATCTTTTCCCATCACTTCATGGCAAATAGATGGGGAAACAGTGGAAACAGTGTCAGACTTTATTTTTGGGGGCTCCAAAATCACTGCAGATGGTGATTGCAGCCATGAAAAAAAGACGCTTACTCCTTGGAAGGAAAGTTATGACCAACCTAGATAGCATATTCAAAAGCAGAAACATTCCTTTGCCAACAAAGGTCTGTCTAGTCAAGGCTATGGTTTTTCCAGTGGTCATGTATGGATGTGAGAGTTAGACTGTGAAGAAAGTTAAGTGCTGAAGAAATGATGCTTTTGAACTGTGGTGTTGGAGAAGACTCTTGAAGAGTACCTTGGACTGCAAGGAGATCCAAGCAGTCCATCCTAAAGGAGTTCAGTCCTGGATGTTCATTGAAAGGACTGATGCTGAAGCTGAAACTCCAAAACTTTGGCCACCTCATGCAAAGAGCTGACTCATTGGAAAAGACTCTGATGCTGGAGAGATTGTAGGCAGGAGGAGCTGGGGATGACAGAGGATGAGATGGCTGGATGGCATCACTGACTCGATAGACATGAGTTTGAGTGAACTCTTGGAGCTGGTGATGGACAGGGAGGCCTGGCGTGCTGCAGTTCCTGGTGTCGCAAAGAGTTGGACACGACTGAGTGACTGAACTGAACTGAGTCATTTTCTGGTTCAGTACATATATCAAGTAGACCAAATAGCCAAATGAAAGTATTGACCATTCTTTAATGCAGCGGTCCCCAACATGTTTGGCACTAGAACCTGGTTTTGTGGAAGACAAAATGATTGTGGGGGAGATTTGGGGATAATTCAGGCACAGTCCATTTATTGTGCACTTTATTTCTATTATCATTATATCAAATTCCCCTCAGATCATCAGGCATTAGATTTCAGAGACTGGGACCCATTCTTTAAAATACATACTGTAATTGCTTACCTAGAAGCTCAGACACATTTGAGCCAATGCAGAATATAGATCTCATTCCTTTCCTCCAGTAACAATTTCCTGAATTAAGAATCATTTTGTGTGGAAAAGTATAATAATGTGCCAAACACATTATAAAGTGTTAGTCAATTAGAAATAAGCTTTGGAAAAACGGCAAAAATAGCATGCGTGTATAGGGAGAAATCACAGACAGTTTATGTGTTTTTATGTAAATTCCTAAACCAGGGCATTGTGCCTCAAAAATCTATTGCATAAAATAATGGAATAGTTGTTTAGCTCTTTAAAAGTTTAAACTATAGTCTTAAAATAGTTAGTAATTAAGCTTACTAGTAATTACAGAGAGCTATTGCATATATGGGTTATTTGAACTGAAATACTCTGTACTCATCTTGGCATTTATGTTTATGCCACAAAACCTGATTATGGCTGATATGTATTAGGAAACTATTTAACCTTTGGGATGGCTAGTAGAAATGGAAGGGAAAATGTAGAATCTATGGCCACAAGTGTGCCTTAGACCAATCTAAGGACAAGGTCATTTCATTGCTAGATAGTGTATGCTGAAGATTCACCATTGTTACAACTTGGATTCTATGCCCATGCTCTCATCATCACCAAAATAGATTTGTGGATGGAACTTTCCTTGTGTGGGGAGTTCTCATTTTAATTCAAAACAACATGCCTATATCCTAGCTGCAAAAGTTCTGGGAAAATTCATATATGATCTTTTCATCTTTATAATGGAACAATCTTGCCTCCCAACAATACTCACACGTTTGGGAAACTTTTCAATGTAAGATAAAGACAATGTTTTTGTATTTCAGCCATTTAATATTAGTACTTTAGGCTAAGACATTTTTATCAAAATTCTTTATCAAATTACTATATATTATTAAACTTATACTTTTAAATTATGAAATGTTGGTTTCACAAATGTTTGGTTCAGTGTATTCTCTAATCAAACCTGTATCCATTACATTTTTACCTGCTTTTGACTTATGACTCCTTAAAAGACCCATGCAAATTTGGAATGACTTGACACTATAAGTCCTAACTATTGGTCTGGCCAAGAGTTTCCTTCAATTTTTAAGTAAAAATAAAAGACACATTTTTCATTTTCACCAAGAACTTTNACTCACACGCATATACATATACACACACAAATGTTTATACACACACACACACACACACACACACATATGGGGTTTCCCTTATAGCATAGTTGTTAAAGAAACCACCTGCAATGAAGGAGAACCCAGGTTGATTTCTGGGTCAGGAATATCCACTGGAGAAGGGATAAGCTACCCATTCCAGCATTCTTGGGCTTCCCTTGTGGCTCAGCTGGTAAAGAATCCACCTGCAATTGACCTGGGTTCGATCACTGGCTAGGGAAGATCCTCTAGAGAAGGGAAAGGCCTGTGTGTAGTTTCATCTCAGTTCCTGCCCACCAGTCCTCCGTGATCATGGTCAGATTACTGCCTGAGATGCATTTTGAACGTGCAGTCTAACGATGGCAGTTGACATTGACAGACTGGAAAAGCACCAACGAGACACTGGAAACCAATGAGATGGCTGCCAGCACCTTAAGAGTGAAAAACTCAAGCTCCATTCCCATCAAGTAGTTGACTAAGAGGCCCAAGGTCACAGTTGAGAGAGTGAAGCTCTCAGGATGGGGGAGTAGAAGGATGAGGTGTGCTCATCTTCTCCTGTGAGAATTCCAAAATTAAAACTCATTGCTGAACAAGCATCAACAGGAGAATGTTGGATCCCACCAAAATAAGATATCCCACATCAGAGGGCAAAGGGAAGCCCCAGCAAGATGGTAGGAGGGGAAAAATAGCATTTAAAATCAAACCCCATACCCACCAAAAAATGCTCAGGAGGCTCAAACAAAACCTTTTGTGTCTCAGGACACAGAGATTTCACAGAGACTGAGCCAGACCTGTGTTTGAGTCTCCTGCAGAGGCATGTGGGGAATGAAATAGCAAACCACTCCAGTACTCTTGCCTAGAGAATTCTGTGGACAGAGGACCCTGGTAGGCTGTCATCTATGGAGTTGCAGAGTCAGACATGACTGAAGCAACTTAGCAGCAGCAGCAGAGGCATGGGTCAGCAGTGGCTTGCCACAGGGACAGGAGCTCTGGCTGTAGCAGACTTGTGTCACATAGCCTCTTGGAGGAGGTCACCATTAACCCCACCATAGAGCTGCCAAGCTGACGACTCACAAACTGCAGAACAATTACACCAAAGAAATCTTCACACAGCTGAGAAAGTTCTAGGACCCAAAACAGATTTCCCAACCTGGGGATCTGGTAAAATGACTGAGAACCCCCAGAGAAATTTATTTTGGAGGAGATTGGGATTTTATTACTGAACTTCCACAGGACTAGGGAAACAGACTTCTTCAGGGCACAAATAAAAGCCTGTGTGCACCAGGAGCTAGGAGAAAGGAGCAGTGACCCCAGGAGAGACTGATCCAGACTTGCCTGCGAGTGTCCAGGAGTCTCCAGTGAGGCATGTGTCAGTGGTCGCCTGCTGCAGGGTGTTAGGGGCACTGAATGTGGAAGTGCATACCTGGGACCATTTCAAGGAGGTCACCATTATCTTTATTACCTCCACCATAGTTTGAGCTCAGGTCAAACAATAGGGAAGGAACATAGCCCCACCCATCAACAGAAAATTGGATTAAAGACTTACTGATCATGGCCCAGCCCATCAGAACAAGACCCAGTCAGGAAGTTTCCATAAGTCTCCTATCCTTTTCCATCAGAGGGCAGAGAGAATGAAAACCACAATCACAGAAAACTATTCAAACTGATCACAAGGGACACAGCCTTGTCTAATTCAATGAAACTATGAGCCATGCCATGTAGGGCCACTTAAGACAAATGGGTCACAGTGGAGAGTTCTGACAAAACATGGTCCAGTGGAGAAGGGAATGGCAAACCACTTCAGTATTCTTTCCTTGAGAACCCCATAAATAATATGAAAAGTTAAAAAGATATGACACTGAAAGATAAGCTCCCCAGGTCGATAGGTGCCCATTCGCTACTGGAGATCAGTGGAAAAATAACACCAGAAGGAATGAAGAGATGGAACCAAAGCAAAAACAATGCCCAATTATGGATGTGCCTGGTGAACTGATGATGGAAGTAAAGTCTGATGTTGTAAACAGCAATATTGCATAGGAACCTGGAATGTTCGGTCCATGAATTAGAAGTGGTCAAACAGGAGATGGCAAGAGTGAACATCAATATTTTTGCAACCAGTGAATGAAAATGGACTGGAATGGGTGAATTTAATTCAGATGACCGTTATATCTACTAGTGTCAGCAAGAATCCCTTAGAGGATATGGAGTTTTCCTCATAGTGAACAAAAGAGTCCGAAATGCAGTCCTTGGGTGCAACCTCAAAAATGACAGAATAATCTGTTTTCAATGCAAAGCATTAAATATCACATTAATCGAAGTCTATACCACAATAAGTAATGCTGAAGAGCTGAAGTTGAATAGTTCTATGAAGACCTACAAGACCTTTTAGAACTAAAACCCCAAAAAGATGTTCTTTTCATCGTATGGGACTGACTGCAAAAGTAGGAAGTTAAGAGATACCTGGAGTAACAGGCAAATTTGGCCTTTGAGTACAGAATGAAGCAGGGCAAAAGCTAACAGACTTTCACCAAGAAAACAAACTGGTCATAGCAAGCAACAACACAAGAGAAGACTCTACACATGGATATCACCAGATGGTCAATACTGACATCAGATTGATTATATTCTTTGCAGCCAAAGATGGAGAAGTTCTATACAGTCAGCAAACACACGACTGGGAGCTGACTATGGCTCAGATCATGAACTCCTCATTGTCAAATTCAGACTTAGTGGGAGAAAGTCGTAAAAACCATTAGGCCATTCAGGTATGACCTAAAGCAAATCCCTTATGATTATTCAGTGGAAGTGACAAATAGATTAGATCTGAAAGACAGAGTCCCTGAAGAACTATGCACAGAGGTTCATGACATTGTACAGGAGGCAGTGATCAAGACCAACCCTAAGAAAAAGAAATGATAAAAGGCAAAATGGTTTTCTGAGAAAGCCTTACAAATAGCTGAGAAAAGCAAAGAAGGCAGAGATAAAGGAGAAAAGGAAAGATATATCCATTTTAATGCAGAGTTCCAAAGAATAGCAAGGAGAGATGAAAAAGCCTTCCTTAGTGATCAATGCAAATAGAGGAAAACAGTAGAATGGGAAAGACTAGAGATCTCTTCAAGAAAATTAGATACCAAGGGAACATTTCATGCAAAGTTGGGCTCCATAAAGGACAGAAATGATAAGGACCTAACAGAAGCATAAGATATTAAGAAGGGTGGCAAGAATACNACAGTAGAATGGGAAAGACTAGAGATCTCTTCAAGAAAATTAGATACCAAGGGAACATTTCATGCAAAGTTGGGCTCCATAAAGGACAGAAATGATAAGGACCTAACAGAAGCATAAGATATTAAGAAGGGTGGCAAGAATACACAGAACTATACAAAAAAAAGTTCTTCATGATCCAGATGACCAACATGATGTGACCACTCACCTAGAGCCAGACATCCTGGAATGTGAAGTTAAGTGATACTTAGGGAGCATCACTACAAACAAAACTAGTGTAGGGGATATAAATCCAGTTGAGCTATTTCAAATCCTACAAGATGATACTTAAAGTGCTACACTCAATATGCCAGCAAATTTGGAAAATTCAGCAGTGGCCACAGTACTGCAAAGGTCAGTTTTTATTCCAATCCCAAAGAAGGGCAATGCCAAAGAATGTTCAAACTACCACACAATGGCATTCATCTCACACACTAGCAAAGTAATGATCAAAATTCTCCAAGCCAGGCTTCAACAATACGTGAACCGTGAACTTCCAGATGTTAAAGTTGGATTTAGAAAAGGCAGAGGAGAAGAGATCAAATTGTCAACATCGATTAGATGTTGAAAAAGCAAGAGAATTCCAGAATAACATCTGCTGCTGCTAAGTTACTTCAGTAGTGTCCAACTCTGTGTGACCCCATAGACGGCAGCTACTGATTACACCAAAGACTTTAATTGTGTAAATCACAGCAAACTGTTCAAAACACTTAAAGAGATGGGAGTACCAGACCACCTTACCTGCCCCCTGAGAAATCTGTATGCAGATCAAGAAGCAACGGTTAGAACCAGACATGGAACAACAGATTGGTTCCCAATTGGGAAATGAGTACGTTAAGGCCGTATATTGTCACCCTGCTTATTTAACTTATATGGAGGGTATATCTTGCAAAATGCCAGGCTGGATGAAGCAAAAGCTGGGATCAGGATTGCTGGGAGGAATGTCAATAATCTCGTATACACAAATGACAACATCCTCATGGCAGAAAGTGAAGAGAAACAAAAGAGCTTCATGATGAATGTGAAAGAGTGGAGTGAAAAAGTTGGCTTAAAACTCAACATTCAAAAAACTAAGATCATGGCATCCGGTCCCATCACTTCCTGACAAATAGAGGGGGAAACTATGGAAACAGTGGCAGACTTTATTTTCTTAGACTCCAAAATCACTGCAGATGGTGGCTGCAGCAATGGAATTAAAAGACACTTGCTCCCTGGAAGAAAAGCTATGACCAACCTAGACAGCATACTAAAAAGCAGAGACATTACTTTGCCGACTAAGGTCTATCTAGTCAAAGCTATGGTTTTTCCAGTAGTCATGTATGTATGTGAGAATTGTACTATAAGACAGCTGAGCAATGAAGAATTGATGCTTTTGAACTGTGGTGTTGGAAAAGACTCTTGAAAGTTCCTTGAACTGC
This sequence comes from Neotragus pygmaeus, assembly GCA_006410875.1. Classification (NCBI taxonomy): domain Eukaryota; kingdom Metazoa; phylum Chordata; class Mammalia; order Artiodactyla; family Bovidae; genus Neotragus; species Neotragus pygmaeus. Next base: position 11,575 of record SJYV01027774.1, read on the forward strand.
AAAAATATCAAACCAGTCCATGCTAAAGGAAATCAGTCCTGAATATCATTGGAAAGACTGATGCTGAAGCTGATGCTGTAATACTTTGGCCACCTAATGCAAAGTACTGACTCATTGGAAAACTGATGCTTGGAAAGATTGAAGGGAGTAGGAGAAAGGGATGACAGAGGATGAGATGGTTGGATGGCATCACCGACCCAATGGACATGAGTTTGAGCAAGCTATGGGAGTTGGTGATGGACAAGAAGGCCTTACGTGCTCTAGTCCATGGAATTGCAAAGAGTCAGACATGANAAAGGGATGACAGAGGATGAGATGGTTGGATGGCATCACCGACCCAATGGACATGAGTTTGAGCAAGCTATGGGAGTTGGTGATGGACAAGAAGGCCTTACGTGCTCTAGTCCATGGAATTGCAAAGAGTCAGACATGACTGATAGACTGAACTGATCCACTATATTACATATATATACATATACATATATACACACGTGTGCCTGAGTCCTAAGTTGCTTCAATAGCACCCCACTCTGAAACCCCATGGAGTGTAACCCACCAGGCTCCTGTACAGAAGAAATCAACACAATATTGTAAAAATTAATTTAAAAATTCCATATTTCCCCTGTTTAATTATTGACTCCATCTAGCTCTTACAAAGACATATTAGTTCACCATAGGTGTTGTAGTCCAGGGCTAATGACCATAAAGTCAGAGATTTCCAAGTGTCTGATGAGGTCGATGCACTCTGTACCCTTGAGTACACAAGAGTGTGATGAAATATGGAGACGGAATCTGTGGGAGAGCAGGACACTTCTTAATGGCATTTTTTT
>SJYV01027776.1:0-10246 GCA_006410875.1 Neotragus pygmaeus
CTGGATGGCATCATGGGCTCGATGGACGTGAGTCTGAGTGAACTCCAGGAGATGGTGATGGACAGGGAGGCCTGGCGTGCTGCGATTCATGGGGTCGCAGAGTCGGACATGACTGAGCAACTGAACTGAACTGAACTGAAGTGCTTGCATACGTAATGCTTGGGTGTGGTAAGCGCTAAGCAGAAGAGGGGGTACGAGATGCCAGGTAACATGCCTGTGGAGACTTTACTGAGAGGTGGCTTGTGAGTAAAGATCTGAAGGAAGTGAGCAAGTGACCCATGTAAATTTTTGTAAAGAAGATCCCAAGCAGAAGTCTTCCTGCTTCCTGGAAGAATTAGAGGCTAGTGGCTGGAAGGAAATGACATCAGAGTTGATGGGAGGGTATGGATGGTGTTGACCCGTCTTACCTTTTCCTCTAAGCGAGTCACGGTTCTGAGCACGAAAGTGATTGGAGCGGACTTCAGTTGTAACAGAACTGCTCTGGGCCAGCTTTGTCTTTAGGGTTAGAGTTGGAGTGGCTGTCTATCTCTGCTTGAATTCTCATCGGGGCAGGGAACGTGTTCCTTCATGTGAAAATCCACAGTGGTCGTACAGGCTTAACTGTCAGGGGAATCTTCTTTCTCATTCAGTTCCCACAGGACAGAGATTGGCATACTACCGCTTACAAGCCAAGTCTGCACCCACCTCTTTTCATAAATGAAGATTAATGGAAGGCCAGCCGCGTTTATTTGTTGATGCATTGTCTATGGCTACTTTTCTGCTATGATGGCATAGCTGAGAGGCTGCCACAGAAATCATATGATCTGCCAAGTCTAAAATATTTACTAACTGGCCTGTTTGAGAAAACGTTTGTAGATCCTTGTTATGGGAAACAAAAACTAAAAAGACAACTAGAAAAGAAAACCGAAGACATATGAGCTATAGAGATAAAGCAGATGTCAAAACATGCTACAAGTTTATGTATACCAAAAATATGCCATAAAGTGTATAGGAAGTAGGAATTCAGTTAAGATATAGTTTCACAGAGGTTGAGAGATTTGAGGAGGTCAAGAGTGAATGTAGTAAGATTACTATATTTATTGGTAATAGCATTGAAGGAAAGTTTACCTATTGAACACTTGGTTTCTCCACTAGGGAACCTAGTATATTCTAAACTAAGCTGAAAAATTCCAGCATGGCTTAGACTGAAAACCTCTCTTTTGACCTGATTTGCTAATTGCTTTTACTTTACGTGTCTTGCTTAAGTATGTGCTGATTTAGTCTAAGAGATCATCAACCCTTTCCCATTACCAGCCTCTGTATATTAATGCCAGATGATAGTTAGCAATAGCCTTAATACTCTTAGAAGTGTGCTTAATTTTGCAAAAATGATGGGGGCTTTCTTCTTTTCTCAGTCTCTGTTCCATGCTTCATTCCCTTCTGCTTAGTGTTACTAGCCCAGCTCCAGGCAGCCTCAGGGAAAGGACACTGCCTGCTGATGCAGGTACTGGCTGTGCAGATCCCAGGTCCTTTCTCACTTGAGCCCTCTGCAAAGCAGTAGCCTGGCCTCTTAAGCGCCTGGTTTCCCCAGTTTAATTGGTTCCACTCAATGCATGCACAGTCACCAAGACATTTTCCAAATTACTTACAATTAATACTCAAGTCATTGCCAATGAGCTGTCTCAAGCCAGTTCCAATTTCCTATTCAATGGCCTGAGCAGGCAGCATAGTCAGAGCTGGGGTCACAAGTACCAGTCACCCTCAAGGAGGAAGCTATTGCCTAGAATCACATCTGTGGCTGCTAATAAAGTCATGTTGGTAAATGGTTTGGTATGAAAGGCGGTTACTTAAGGTTATCTTTTGCAGTTTTGCAGAGGTGAGGACTGAACAAGATACTATTCACATTAGGGCCATTAACACTGTTCAAAACTAGGCACTTCCACTGCCATAGCTCATACACTTATGCCCTAGAGTCTCCAGGCCTCTGGAAAGTTAGCATCATCATCTATTCACCCACGCACTTAAAGAGTGTCTATTGCCAGGGCTGGACCAGGTCCATGCCACTACTTTGTAGAACTGTCTTGCTGCTGCTGCTGCTGCTAAGTTGCTTCAGTCGTGTCCGACTCTGTGCGACCCCATAGACGGCAGTCCATTGGGCTCCGTCATCCCTGGGATTCTCCAGGCAAGAACACTGGAGTGGGTTGCCATTTCCTTCTCCAATGCATGAAAGTGAAAAGTGAAAGTGAAGTCGCTCAGTCGTGTCTGACTCAGCAACCCCATGGACTACAGCCCACCAGGCTCCTCCATCCATGGGAGTTTCCAGGCAAGAGTACTGGAGTGGGATGCCATTGCCTTCTCCCAGAACTGTCTTAGCCCTGTGAAATTTGAAGACGCAAGGCCCATCACTGGCCTTGACCTAATCAGTTTTGTGAAGCTTACAGTGATATAATTTAAGAATCCCCTGTCTAGAGCTGAAATAGATGAAAAACAGGGTGTATTTGCTTTTGTTTTCTGCTTTTGGAGGCTTTATGTTGGTGTCAAGGTAATAGGTTTCTGCTTCCCACTCTGTCCCCTGGTCTTACCTGGTCTATATCCCCACAGATTGGTTGAAGCTTGCCTTCAAGGGGAGGCTCTAGGTCCTGGAGTATTTGTATACTTGGAACCCAGGGAGAACAGAAGGACATTTGTATCAGTTCAGTTCAGTTGCTCAGTCGTGTTCAACTCTTTATGACCCCATGGACCGCAGCAAGGCAGGCTTCCCTGTTCAACACCAACTCCCGGAGTTTACTCAAACTCATGTCAATTGAGTCAGTGATGCCATCCAACCATCTCATCCGCTGTCGTCCCCTTCTCCTCCTGCCTTCAATCTTTCCCACCATCAGGGTGTTTTCAAATGAGTCAGTTCTTCACACCAATTGGCCAAAGTATTGGAGCTTCAGCTTCAACATCAGTCCTTCCAATGAATACTCAAGACTGATTTCATTTAGGATGGATTGGTTGGATCTCCTTGAAGTCCAAGGGACTCTCAAGAGTCTTCTCCAACATTTGTATACCTAAGACTAATAGACTAATCAGGCAGAGAGGAATACAAAGTCTTCAGGATTGCAGTCTAGCTCACACAGCCCAGTGTGAGAGACTAAATCTCATCCAGGGCACCCCTAATCCTCAGTACTGAAGCTGCCACTACAGTTTGAAGACATCCTATTGTACCACTGTCTTAATCAGGGTGCTCAAGAAACAGAACCACGAGGATGTACATAGACAGCTATGTAGCAAGAGGTAGTATGAGGGACTGGATCACATGATCAGGGAAGCTGAGAATCCACCATCTGCTGTCTGCAAGCTAGAGGCCCAGAAGAGCCAGGGATGTAGTTCTAGTTGAAGACTGAAGGCCTGAGCAGGAGGGTCCATGGTGAAAGTCTCAGTCTGAGTCTAAAGGCCCTGAGAACCAGGAGCTCCGATGTCCAGTGGCAGGAAAAGATGGCTGTTTCGGCCCAAGCAGAGAGTATTCATCGTTTCTCTGCTTTTTTGTTCCATTTTGTCCTCGACAAATCGGATGATGCTCACCCACACTGGTGAGATCGATTTTCATTCAATCTACTGATTTAAATGCTAATCTCATCTGGAAACACCTTCAGGGTCACACCCAGAAATAATGTTTCACCCACTATCCAGGCATCCCTTTGCTCAGTCAAGCTGACACCTAAAATTAACTATCACCACCACCGGGCTGGTGGCTCACGGGATGAACTTAAATAGACATTTATAGCTACCAGGGAAATCCACTCAGACGGTAAAGCATCTGCCTACAATGCAGGACACCCAGGTTCGATCCCTGGATCGGGAAGATCCTCTGGAGAAGGAAATGGCAACTCACTCCAGTACTCTTGCCTGGAAAATCCCATGGATGGAGGAGCAGGGTAAGCTACAGTCCATGGGGTTGCAAAGAGTCGGACCTGACTGAGCAACCTTACACCTTCACATAGCTGCCAGCTGGGCTTTCCAGGTGGCCAAGTGGTAAAGAATCTGCCTGCAAACTCAGGAAATGAAGGCGACAGTGTTTCAATCCCTGGGTCGGGAAGATCGCCTGGACTAGCAAATGGCAACCTGCTTTGGTATTCTTGCCTGGAAAATGTCATGGGCTAAGGAACCTGGTGGGCTCCAGTCCAGGGAGTCGCAGAGTTGGACACGACTGAGCAACAGAGCGCACACACACAAACACACACACACACACACGCACACAAACACACACACACACACACACACACACACACACACACACATACACACGCACGCACGCACATAATCAGCAGGAGGCATTTTAGCTGGTCTTTGAAAGAAAAGAACTGAGGAGGACATTCCAGGCCCAGGGAACAACTGGGGGAAAAGCAAAGACATATAAGAATAAGAGAAGTGCCCAAGCAATGGCTATGGGTAACTTGGTTGCAGTGCCGGGGTCATGAAAAGGAGAAGTGAGCGTTAGGTGTAAAAACAGCGCCTCTTGTGTGTCAGCCTCTTTCTGGGTGCTCTGAGACATAAAGAGAAATGGAGCAATATAAAGATGAAAGGGACACGGCCCCTACTTTCAAAGGGCATACTCATTGAAGAGAGCATCCGTATAGCACTGTGGCATCAGCAAGGCTTTGCTGAGGGCTAGGCTTGCACCTTGGTGACATNAGCTGGTCTTTGAAAGAAAAGAACTGAGGAGGACATTCCAGGCCCAGGGAACAACTGGGGGAAAAGCAAAGACATATAAGAATAAGAGAAGTGCCCAAGCAATGGCTATGGGTAACTTGGTTGCAGTGCCGGGGTCATGAAAAGGAGAAGTGAGCGTTAGGTGTAAAAACAGCGCCTCTTGTGTGTCAGCCTCTTTCTGGGTGCTCTGAGACATAAAGAGAAATGGAGCAATATAAAGATGAAAGGGACACGGCCCCTACTTTCAAAGGGCATACTCATTGAAGAGAGCATCCGTATAGCACTGTGGCATCAGCAAGGCTTTGCTGAGGGCTAGGCTTGCACCTTGGTGACATTCTAGAGGAGACGCCATAAGCGCTGTACCCAGGAGAGTGCTACACTTCCAGGTCTTGGGATGCCCACCCTTGGGATACCCCATAGCAGGGGGGCTAGAAGGAGAGAGCTGTAAGCTGCGATGTTAATTTTGTTCATCAAGTTCATTGGACCATGGGCTGCGCAGAACTTTGGTATTTATTGTGGGTGTCTGTGAGGATGAAACCTCACAGTTTGTGGATTAAATTCACATTTGAGTTGGTAGACTTAACAAAGCAGCTTCCCTTCCCTAAGGTTGGGTGGGCTTCCTCCTCTCAGCTGAACACTTGCATAGAACAAGAAGACTGAATAGGAGGGAATTTTTCCTGAACGAGGAGCTGGGACATTGGTCTTTTTAGCTTTCAGACTCAAACTGAAACACTAGCTCTTCCTGGGTCTTGAGCTAGCTGCGTTTTGTAGTGGAGTTTATACCATGAGCTCTTCTGGTTCTCAGATCTTCAGATCTAGACTGGAACTACACCGTCATCCTACACCCGCTATTCTAGGTGTCCAGCTCACCAAATGGAGATACTGGGGTGTCTCAGCCTCCATAGTTGTGGAAACCAATTCCTTAAAGTCTCTCTCTCTCTTACATGCACACACACTTATCCTATTGATCCTTTTTTTCCCCCCCAAAGACTCTACTGTGTAAGCTTGCTGATGTTCAAGAAGGACCTTAGTCTCTCCTTTTCAAATTCCGTGCTGTGGTGCATTCTTAGCTCTGCCAGTTCAGTGTGTATCTCTTTTCATCCTCTCTCTGGCCTGGCAGTTAGAAGAGGGGAAGGGGTGGGGTCCAGAGGACAGGAAGCTCTCCATCCCTGATTCCTCCACTTCAGGTCCCCTCCTTGGAGGCTCCTTTCTCCAGGCTCCTTCCAGGGGAACTCTTTGGCTTCAATGCCCAGGGCACATGGATGGTCCGGAAAGTGAGGTTTTATTTCATGGCGGTAGTGGAGGTGCACATCCCTCCAAGAGCAGCACTAGTGAAGGGGAAGCATGACTACACTTCATTATTTTTCTCTTCTTCTCTGTCTTAGCAAAAGCGTTTTTTTAAAACCATTAATTCGAAGTTTTTCCTTAAAGATACTCACTTTGTGCCAACCACAGTGAATGAAGCTAAAGGGAAAGAAAACTCTGCAGGCACCAGAGTATCATTGGTTACTCACACCGCTCTGGCTCTTTCTGCTGAGTCAAACTGGATTTGTTTGTTCTCAGCACCATCAATGCATATACACAGGTGCACACAGGGAGGTGTGGAATCACACCGAAGGATATTTTTATCCAAGACCAAAAAGATGTGCTGTCTATCCAGGGCAACATGGAGATAAAAATCCTTTGTACTTATAATGCTTTCATCTTAGCCCAAAGTGCTGTCTTATATCCACTTTATCTCCTTTATCTCCCTCCCAGCCAGGAAGTCAGAAGCAGTAAGGAAGATCCCCTCATCTGGACTGTGAAGACATTTAGGGCTGGGTGGATTATATGGCTTGCTGTCGGTTACACTGCAGAGTTTGAATTAGAAAGCTGGTTCTTTCCTCTCTCCTGTCTTCTCCCACCATCCCTGCTTCCCTCCTTCCTTTCTCTCCTCCCTTCATCCCATTCTCCCACCTTCCTCACTTTCTTCTTTCATCAGATGTCGGTGAACCAAGAGGTTCTCTTCTGGGTGCTGATGATGTGAAACACACAATTCTCACCTCTGAGGCATTCTCAGCGCAACAGGGAACAGAGATGTGTCAACACACCAGTGGAATGCAACGCTGGGAGGCCAACAGCTCCCATAAGGCACCGGGGCACATCGAGGTGGGGGGGGGCTCTCTGGAAGTAATATTTGAATTAGGCATAAAAAGAAGTATAGGAATTTTATAGATGAAAGAAATGTGGGCAGAGGGAACAGCTTGGGCAAAAACAGAGCCTTGTGTAAGGTCATCTTGTGGTCAGAGAATTGCAAAACTGTCAGTATTGCTGAAGTGTGGGGAGCTCTCCTCTGAACAGCCCTTGCTGACTTCCAGCAAGAAATATAACCCCTCTAATCATAACTCGGCCCATTCCTGAGACCACAAGAACAGGGGCTCGGCGACGTGTCGTAAACACTGTCTGACCGAGATTAATCCTGCCTGTCCACTGCCAGCCTTGATGACTGTTCCTTTTTCTTCAACAATGAAGAGAGCCGTGTCAGTCTAGTGACTGTCATATTACCTCCCATTAACTTCATTATTGGACACTAACTGTTTCCAGTAATAATTCTTTTTCACTGGTAATGACTCGATGTCTGATTCCTGGATAATTACTGTCACGAATGTGATCAGACATTCTCTGATGGGTGCGTGGGGTAGCTTTTCTCCACCTGGGATCGGGGCACGAATCAACCCAACGCTCAGAGCTTGTAGTATTTTCCTGGAACTGACAGAGGAAAGTGATCTTACGAGTGACAGGGAAGATTTCCCCTGGGGAGTCTGGAAACACGAAACAGAATTCTCCCCCGCCTTGGGCCTTTGGATAGCCATGGCGGGTCTGGGCATATGTATTTGTGTGCGTGTGCTCAAATGCTCACGTGCAAAGCTGTGATTCAAGAAACATCAGGTCCTTTTCTCACTGTAGGGACAGTAATTGATATCTTGCTAGAAGCTTCTGGCAGATTAAATTTTATAAACCATGACACACAGAGGCCTTGACTCTAAGTTACTCAAAGCCCACTCTAATTATCCACATTTATTTGTATACAGAGATAGGCTGCCTATTTGTAAGTCCAAGAAAGGGGTTTCTCACATTGCATATGGTTGAGGGTAATGCTAGAAAAAGGAACGAAGTTGGCAGTAGAATTAATGAGGTAGGCTGATATGAAATTCAAAGTGCAGAAGGAAGGAGCCAGAATGAAACTGGAGAACCAGAGAAGATGGGCAGAGGTCAGTGAGGAAAGCTCTCCATGGGCCTGAGACCTCAGCTCTGCCTGCTTTTCTTTCCCCCAACACGGTTGGGTAAGACCACTTCTGACAGAAGCAAACCCCTCTATCCTAACGATTGAGAAGGTCAGGCCTCTCCAGACACTGTTGTGCAGCTTGCCTCTCCCATGCAGTACAGCGGCTCGCCTAGAACAGACTATGCTTGAAATGTTCTGAACAAAGAGTTACCAAGTGTTTCTTCTGCAGAGGGTTTTTTGACCTCAGGCTCACAGAACTGTGTCCAACAGAATCCTCAGTGCACGGCACAGTATTAAAACCAGTCCACACAGACGCCTCTATCATTTCATTTTTCATTGTTGCTGCTCTTTTCCTGCTCTTTATGTCTCTATCCTTCATTCTACAGGCTCCAGCTCTTGTGGGTTTCATATATATTCTCAGTGAATTAGTTTCCTATGGCTGCCTGAACAAGTTACGCACGCATAGGGTTTTAAATAAGACAAGCTTATTTTACTTATTTTTAAATTAAAAACAATTTATGTTGGCATATAGTTGATTTGTAATGTGTCAGTTTCAGGCGCACAGCACAGTCCTTCAGTTATACATATACTTCTCCGCCTTCTTTCTCAGATTCTTTTTCCATATAGAGTTCCCTATGCTATACAGCAGGTCCTTGTTAATTTTCTATTTCATATATATAGGGCATATATGCTGATCCCAAACTCTTAATTTATTCCCCTCCCCCTTCACCTTTCCCTTTTGGTAGCTTTAAGTTAACACAAACTTCTTATCTCAGTTTCTGTAGGTCAAAATCCAGCACTGTCAGCTGGGTTCTCTGCTCAGGGTTTCACGTGGTTGAAATCAAGGTACTGGTTGGTCTTGGTTCTTATCTGGGGGCTCCAAGGTGAGGGGAGATCTGTTTCTTAGCTCATTCGGGTTGTTGTGTGCATAGAGTTCCTTGCTGGCTGTTGATGGGGTCATTCTCTGCGTCTAGAAGCCATCTGTACTCCTTGGCTCATAGTCTCCTTGGTCTTCAGAGCTAGCAGTCGTGTGCTGAATCCTCCTTGTACTTAGAATTTTTCTGTTGGAATCTCTCCAACTTCCTCTTCCGCTTTCCCTTCTGCTCTTAGGGGTCATTGACCCTCCCTAACCATGCAGGATAATCTCCTTATTTTAAGGTCAAATGCTTACTAACTACTTACACCTGTAAAGTCCCCTTTGCCGTGTAAATTAACATATTCGAAGATCTGGAAATTAGGGGGTAAACTTTTCCTGGAGGTCATAATTTTGCCTGGCATTGTGACCCAACTTTCATTTGCTTATTTACAAGCAATAGCCTTAAAAGTGTGTTGTTTGTTTATACTGAAAAAGATTACATAAACAGTTTTGTGCTATAAATCTTACTTTTGTTGCTTAAAATCATATTTTGAAATCTATTCTGCTCATTATTTCTGACCAAGATGTATCATTCTGTTATGCACTCTTATATTAAGTATATTACATGTATCCATTTCCTTAGCTATGAGTACCCACAAACAGCTGCAATGAATGTCTAATATGTCTGTATCTCACGGTGGATCTGTGTGAAGGTTTCTGTGGGGTACACATCTAGGAGTGGAATTGCTAGGTGATAGGGTGAAGCATCCCTAACTCTACTATGCATTTCTAGATTACATTCTAGAATGTCTGCCCCAATTTCATTTCCCATTAGCAGTATGTAAATATCCCACTTCCCCACATCCTTGCCAGTGTTTGGTATTCAGTCTTGGCTCCAACACTTTCTTGCTATGTCACCTATGATTGTTAGTGTTAATTGCTCAGTCGTGTATGACTCTTTGCAACCCCATGGGCTATAGCCCTCCAGGCTCCTCTGTCCATGAGATTTCCCAGGGAAGAATACTGGAGTGAGTTGCCATTCCTTTCTCCAGGGAATCTTCCTGACCCAGAGATGATACATTGGCCTCCTGTATTGCAGGCAGATTCTTCGCATCTGAGCCACCAGGGAAGCCCTAGCTATGGTTCAGTTCAGTCGCTCAGTCGTGTCCAACTCCTTGCGACCCCATGAATCGCAGCAGGCCAGGCCTCCCTGTTTATCACCATCACTTGGAGTTCACCCAGACTCACGTCCATCGAGTCCGTGATGCCATCCAGCCATATCATCCTCGGTCGTCCCCTTCTCCTCCTGCCCCCAATCCCTCCCAGCATCAGACTCTCTTCCAATGAGTCAGCTCTTCGCATGAGGTGGTCAAAGTACTGGAGTTTCAGCTTTAGCATCATTCCTTCCAAAGAAATCCCAGGGCTGATCTTCTTCAGAATGGACTGGTTGG
>SJYV01027777.1:0-59754 GCA_006410875.1 Neotragus pygmaeus
GCTTTAAGCCAACTTTTTCACTCTCCACTTTCACTTTCATCAAGAGGCTTTTTAGTTTCTCTTTACTTTCTGCCATAAGGGTGGTGTCATCTGCATATCTGGTTATTGATATTTCTCCCAGCAATCTTGATTCCAGCTTAAGGTCACTTAAAAATAATGATTGGAAAAAGAATGAAGACAATTCTGTTCTCTCTGTGAGTTCCATTTTCCTGTCAATAAAATGAACATATTGAACTAACTCAGGAATTCTAAATAAAAGCTGTAGCCCTGTCTTCTCTAACCTCTAAGATGCATAGTTCAGTTACAGGGTCAAGGTGGAAACTTTTAAATTGCATATGTTCAAGTGATCCTGTTACTGATGGGAAAATGTTGCACCCTTCTGGCAGGTTGTCCTGCCAACTGTCCTTTAGTTTTAGAATTAGCTGACCTCACTTGAATGTGTTTTGTCACTCAGACATGTCCAGTTCTTTGTGACCCCATGGACTATAACCTGCCAGGCTCCTCTGTCCATGGGGATTCTCCAGGCAAGAATCCTGGAGTGGGTTGTCATGCTCTTGTCGAGGTGAAGAAATGAGTGAATTAATGGTTGACATTTATGGATAAAAGACTTATTTATTGTTTTTATTTTTTACTTTTGAAGTTTTTTTCAAAAATTTGAAATAATTTTGGATTTACAGAAAAGTTGCAAAGAGTCCTTTTACCCAGTTCCCCTTAATGTTGATATTTTGCATAATTATGGTAGACTTGTTGAAACACTGATGAATTACTATTAACTAATCCAAACTTTATTTGGATTTCATCACTTTTCCCTCTAATGCCCTTTTCCTGTTCCAGTATCCAATGCTACTATCTAGCATTCAGAAAATTTTATTTTTGTGTGTAAATTTATATGCCAGGTATGGTTTTGTTGGGTTTATGAATCAAAGGACGGTTCATGGCCCCCACTCTCCAGAAACACTTGAGCCTGGAGGCAGTACCATATGTGCAGAAAAATTCAAGCATCCTTGTTCCTAGATCAAGACATAATGCACAAGGTTTAGGGGCAGATGGTTCAACTTGGCCAGGTAAGGCCTTGTGTATTGGCAGCCTTGAAATGTGGTGGGAATGTGGACTTCTCTCCTTTGGATTCTCTGACAAGGACCAGTAAATGTATGGGGTCAAATTCCTGAAAAATATCTCAACAATTTTCTCTCCACCACATATCCAATATATCTTTCTTTTGCTTCTTTGCATTATGCAGACTCAAAACTTAGAGTGTATGGACAATTACTCTTCATCAGAAAGAATAACCCAAATAACATTGGCAAAACTCTTTAAATGGTTAACATCAGTTTTAGTCAGTGTGGGAAAATGGACATTCCTTTGAACTGCCTTTGGAAGAAAAAACTGATGCATTCTCCAAGGGAATTTGTATTTTATGTCATCAAAATATGCCTATTCATTGATCCAGTTAGCCCCAAAGTTACTTGGTACAGTATTGTTTACAGTAGCAACACATTAGAAGAAACAAACATTTAGCCAAGATTATTTAGACAAAGTATAGAATACACATACAAAATTAATGCATACCTTAAAAATTAATTATAAAAAAATTTCATGACATGAATGGTTATGTAATACTACTCCAAAGAAAGAATTTTACAAATAGCTATATACAGTATGACTTATTTTTATTTATACATATGTTTGTATCTTGAACATTTCCCTTACTAAATATATCAGTAGTGATTTTCTCTGGAAAGTGGGAATTATTAAAACCAGCTTTACTAAGATAAAGTTCACATATCACACATTTCCTAGAATTAAGTTATGCAATTCAGATTTTAGTACATTTATGGGGTTGTACATCACAATCTATAAAAGTGAACAGTTTGTATATTTTCATCGAAGATGAAAAGATGGTGGAGTAGAAAGATGTACACTCATCCTCTCTTGCAAGAGCTCCAAAATTGCAACTCACTGCTGAACAACCATAGACAGGAGAATGTTGGATCCCACTGAAGAAAGATACCTCACATCCAAGGGCAAAGGAGAAACCTCAACAAGATGGTAGGAGGAAATTCTAAATGTTCAAGCTGGATTTAGAAAATGCAGAGGAACCAGAGATCAAATTGGCAACATCTGTTGGATCATAGAAAAAGCAAGAGAATTTCAAAGAAAAATATCTACTTCTGCTTCATTGACTATGCTAAAGCCTTTGACTGTGTGGGTCACAACAAACTGGACAATTCTTAAAGAGATGGGAATACCAGACCACCTGACCTGCCTGTTGAGAAATCTGTAGGCAGGTCAGGAAGCAACAGTTAGAACTGGACATGGAACAACAGACTGGTTCCAAATAGAAAAAGGAGTATGTCAGGGCTGTATTTCTGTGTTTATGTGGGTATATTCCTTAATTGTTTCTATATAACAATAGAAGAATTTTTGCTTCCTCCTTTCAAACCTTGGTGCTTTTCTTTTCTTTTTTCATCTAATTTTCCTGGCTAAGACTTGAGTAGAATATGTTGCAAAGTGGCAAGAGAGTCTTGTCTTCTTTTTTTATCTTTATCTAAAGGCAGAATACATTCCTCCTCCCACCATAAATTTTAATATTGCTGATTTTCTAAAAAATCTTTCTTCCTTTGCTTACATGTATTTGTTAATTTTACATAATGTACTGGCACTTTTGTGATTTAAAAGTTAGTCAGAAAAAGGAATACACGTCAAAGATCCTAATAGCTAATATTTGTCTATGGTGGGGCAGATATGAAAGAGGAGTCTGAATGACCTGCTTTTGTTGTGGGAACCATGTCCTGGTGTTTTCATATTTCTGTTCTCCTTGATGATCCAAGGCAGCCAGGCAACAAGTAGTAGGGTAGAGAGGAACAGAAGCTATTCATGAATTTGAGAACCATGCCACACTTTCCAAGGAACCAAAGGAGAGACAGTCCTGGAGTCAGAAAGTACACTGCTAAAAAAATGGGCGGTCATAAGCAAATGAATTGGGTGTTGCCAAAAGGGCTTTCTCTGGTGGTTTAGTGGTAAGGGATCCATATGCCAATGCAGGTGGCACAGGGGATGCTGGTGCAAGCCCTAAGTCAGGAAGATCTCCTGGAGAAGGAAATGGCAAGCCACTCCAGTATTACTGCTTGTGAAATCCCATGGACAGAGGAGCCTGGCAGGCTACAGTTCATGGATTGCAAGAGTAGGACACAACTTAGTGATTAAATCACAAAAGCAGGTTGAGTTTCCCCCAAAGCAGACACTGAAACAAGAATTTAAATGCAAGTCACTTATTTGAGAGAGGATCCTGGGAAGAACCAGTATGGGAAAGAAGAAGTGAGATTGGGAAGGGAAGAAACAAATGTAGAGTGTGTCGATGTGTAAGATATATCAGTGGGCAACTGGGGACTCCAGGAAACAGTGAAAACACCTCAGGGTGGTCCCATATGAAGGTCAAGGAAGCTGGGGTGTCTATCATCAACTATCTCTTGTCCTTTGAGACACAGGAAGCACATACCTTGCCCAGTACATCAGGCCTGACTGTGGGGTTGCCACGCTCCTGTGGTCAGTGAGGGTCTTCAGACAGAGGCACAGGGTTGACAGTGAAAGCCCCATTCATGTTTGGGAACTGGAAGTGCTGAGGGGATACACCATCTGCTATGGAGAAGGAAATGGCAACCCACTCCAGTATTCTTGCCTAGAGAATCCTGTGGACAGAGGAGCCTGGTGGGCTGCTGTCCATAGGATTGCACAGAGTTGGACATGACTGAAGCAACTTAGCATGCATTGGAAAAGGAAATGGCAACCCACTCCAGTATTCTTGCCTGGAGAATCCCAAGGAGAGGAGCCTGGTGGGCTGCCATCACTGGGGTCGCACAGAGCTGGACACAACTGAGGCACCTTAGCAGCAGCAGCAGCAGGGAATGAACTGCTTTTTTTCAATGGTCCTCTCTGTTGTGGTCAGTTGCTAAGTTGTGTCTGACTCTTTTGCAACACCATGGACTGTAGCCCACCAGGCTCCTCTGTCCATGGAATTCTTCAGGCAAGAATACTGGAGTGGGCAGCCATTCTCTTCTCCAGGGGTTCTTCCTGACTCAGGGATTGAACCCAGTGTCCCACATTGCAGGCAGATTCTTTATCATCTGAGCCACCAGGGAAGCCTTACCTGGCTCTGGGTCCTCCTTAATCAACTAGCTATTTAAGGAATGTGAAATATAGTGTGGTTTCAATAGTTCAGATGATCATACTTTGCAACAAACTTTGAATCTCTGGATAAGGAAACTATTATTATCCAACCCCCCTCCCCACTCCCCTGCATTTGCATTTCACCTTGGGTCAGAAGTAGAATGGGGGTGCCATAGAGTTTTGTAGACTTGACCAAGGGAATACAAATGTGTCCAGGTTACACTTCTGTAGTTGGCAGGTGCGAGTCTGGGGCCATGTTTAGGAATAATGGGAAATTTTTTTAACTAAAATAAGCCAAGCCAAGCACTATGTCCCTGCAGCTGAGGTGGGGATAGGTGCAAGTGGGGGTACAGGCCTTCCAGTCTTTAAGAAAAGAGATCCCTGTGTGCTCTAGGACCCTGGGGAACTAGTCTTGTGAAAGATCCCTCATCAAGGCTCTTTCATAAACAGAATCATAACTCAGACTCACCTTGAAGGAAAGGAAATCTGTTGGTTCATTTCACTGGGAAGTTCCAGGGATGCCCTCAGGCAGAGTCATCAACAAAGTCCTCCTCTCTGTTCTCTTCCTTGCCCACGGGCTTCATTCTTAGGCAAGATGTCCTCCCGTGGTGTCCCCTGGAGAGTCCAGAGTTACGTGCTCCAAGTCTATCAACTCCAACTAGAAAAATGTCTTCCTCCTTAGTTCCAACAAAAGGCAAGTGTTAAGTTACCTTGGCCTAGTTCAGGTCACCTGCCCTTCCTGCAACAGGAACCCTAGGGAGACCATGGTCTGACTGAACAGGACTAGATTCTGCGTTCATTCCTAGAGGGACAAGATGAGGAAAGTTGCATGAAAACTGTGTGGACAGATAAGAGAAGATATCTCCCCACTCCCTGCCCCCAAAAAGAAAAAAAAAAGAGAGAGAGAGAGAGAAAGAGAAAGAGAGCTGCTGTCAGATGCACCGGTGACACTGAGAAAGCCAAAATGGCCAAGCTCCAGGTTGCAACCAAAGCCAGTGTTCTCCTTGCCTATGGGCACCATCTTCTGCCTTAAGATCCATTAATCCATTTATTCTTCCTTCTCTATTCTCTGTCTATATAGAGACTTAAATTTATATACACATATATTTATACTTAAACCTATTATGTGACAGGCATTGAGCTAGCCAGAGAACCATCAATCATATTAACACAAGGCTAAGTGTATATTTAAATGCAAATGGTGTGTAGAGACCAGAAACCTGATCTAACCACTGATCATAGAGGTTCCTCCCTGGTTGCCCATTTACTGATCCAGCTGGTACCAGCTGACTCACCTCCAGCCAGAGGGCTTGTCCTCAAATTCAACCTCCCATCGGCCAAAGGTCCCTAAGGTCTTCCATGACTGGGCAGCTGCCATATCCTAGACACTGCTCTAAACAATATAAAATAAATAAGCAAAATATTACTTATAAAGCACTGATGAATATATAATCATAGTAAGCTATTTGACGCAATCCCAATAATTGCAAAGAAAGGAACAGAAACCATTAAGGATGTAGAGCATTTAAACAAAGCTAGTATGATATGTTCATGGTCATATATACAGAGAGCCCTAAAACCTACAAAAATAGAGCATGTTATTTTCAAAGCGTATGTGAAATACTAACCCAAATGACAATGTTCCAGTCCATGAAGTTTGTCTCAGAAGATGCCAAAGTGTTAAATATCATAGACGCAACATTCTCTGACTATAAAGGAACCAGTTTAAAAATTAGTAACAAATATAACTTTAAAAACCCCCACAGTTTTAGGGGAAAATATATGTTTCTAAATAAATCATGAGTCAAAAAAAGTAAAAATGGAAATTTGACAATATTTAAAGTTGAACAAAAATGAAAATGCTACATCCTAAGCCAGAGCAGAATATATGCTCTTAAAAACTTGTGGTAGAGAAAGAATTCTGGAACATACTGAAAATGTTAAAAAATAAAATTTAAAAGTAGAGTAAATAAAAGAATATAGAAAAAGAAGCAATAAAGGTAAGAGAAAAGATTAATGAAACAGAAGACAAAGAAGTGATAAAAAATAATCAAATCTTTTCTGTTTTTTTTTTAAGATTATAAAAATAGACAAACCTCTGGCAAGACTGAGCAAGGCAAAAAAAGATCAAGTACAAATAATTTTAGGCCTGAAAAAGGAGCCACAACTACAGATATTGTAGAGATGTAAAAAAATAGAAAATACTGGGAAATTTCACGGCTCTAAATTTGAAAACAGACAAAAAATATTTTTTTAGAAAAAGACTTCTGAAAACTGACTCAAGATGGGGAGAAAGTCTTTACTATATATTTTTATCTATATCTATAAATAGATAGATATAGATAGACAGATATCTGTCAAAGGACTTGTGTGAGGAATGCACAAATAGCTATCATTATATAAGAAGACAGCTCAATTTTTAAAAAAGGCAAAAGATTTGAACAGACACTTCAAATAGGAAGACATGGTTGCCAATAGTCATATGAAAAGTGCTCAATATTAGTATCTCTGATGAAATGCAAATCAATACAACAATAAAATATCATTTCATACACAGCAGAATGGCTAAAATTAAAATTCCCAAAACATCAGATGCTGGCCAGGATGTGGAACAAAAGAACTCTCTTATATTGGTGGTGAAATGCAAAATGCTAAAACTACTTTAGAAAACTCTTTGGCAGTTTTTTTTTTTTTTTAATACAGTTAATCATGGGCCTATCATAGAACTAAGCAATTATACTTTGAAGTAATTATTCAAAGAGTTGTACACCAATGTTTACACCAGTTGTACATCAGAAGTACCTATAACAGCCCCAAACTGAGATAACATAAGTATCTATCAAGAGAGAAATGGATAAACAAATTATGTGTATTCATACAGTTCAACTTTACCTAGCAAGATAAAGAATGAACCACTGATAAACCAGTAACACAGATAAATCTCAAAAAAATTATTTTGAGTGAAAGAAGCCAGATACAAAATAATGCATACTCTGTGATTTTTTAAAATGATGTTCTACAAGAGGCAAAAATAGCTTGTGATGAAAGAAATGATAGCAGTTATTGTCTGGGAAGAGAGTGAGGAACATTAGCTCTTTAGGGAGGGATTGACATGAGGGATTTTTCTAGAGTGATGAAAATATTCTATATCTTCATGGGGATGTGGGTTATGTGGGTGTATGCATTTGTCAAAATCCATCAAACTGTATACTTAGAACCTGCGTGTCACAATATATAATTTATACCTCAATAAAATATCTTAAAACCAGACTAAACAAAAGGAAAATGGTTAAATATCTAAGCACACATGTATGCACACACATACATAACTGGGCCTTCCCAGGAGGCTCAGTGGTTAAGAATCTGCCTGCCAAGGCAGGAGACACAGGAGATTAGAGTGTGATCCCTGGGTTTGGAAGAAGATACCCTGGAGGAGGAGACAGCCATTCCAGTATTCGTGCCCAGAGAATCCCAGGGACAGAGGAGCCTAGTAGGCTATAGTCCATGGGGTCATGAAGAGTCAGACACGACTGAAGAACTGAGCATTGCATGCATGCATATGTACATACAGCTAGCAAATGTGCCTACAGCTCTACCAACCCTCAAGGAATAGGTATCCTCAGCGGTAATGATTCTACAAGCTGGGGATTCTTCTTCCAGGCCAATAGCAAGGATCATCTGTACCTCAGTGTGTAGGGTAGGAAGGCTTGTGGACCACAGCAATGTACAGGGAGGGTGGCCCAGAATGAAGCTGGAGTACTCAAAGGGCCATACCTGCTGGGTCCTGGAAGCACATGTAGCAGACAGACATTGGTGGTTGAGTGCTGAAATGTCACATTCCCCTAATGTCCCTTCTTTCTCGCTAATAAAACCTTAATTTCATTGAGGTAAGAGTCACCCTCAACTCCAGGAGATGAATCTTCATTAGTGTAACCAATGGAAATGCCATTCTTCTTACCTTGACTGGTTTTAGGGCTGACAGGTGACACAATTCTGGCCAAAGGAATGTGAGTGGTGTCTGCTACTAGAGAGGCAGGAGTGGGTGGAGAGGCTTTCAGAAATCTTTCTTGGACTTGATAAAGGACAAGGAAAAGGGATATTCTGTCCTCTGGCTTTGGGCACTGCTGTGTGTGAATGTGATATTCCAAGTGCCTTCCTGCGNCACTGTTTCCACTGTTTCCCCATCTATTTCCCATGAAGTGATGGGACCGGATGCCATGATCTTGTTTTCTGAATGTTGAGCTTTAAGCCAACTTTTTCACTTTCCTCTTTCACTTTCATCAGGAGGCTCTTTACTTCTTCACTTTCTGCCATAAGGGTGATATCATCTGCATATCTGAGGTTATTGATATTTCTCCCGGCAATCTTGATTCCAGCTTGTGCTTCTTCCAGTCCAGCGTTTCTCATGATGTATTCTGCATAGACGTTAAATAAGCAGGGTGACAATATACAGCCTTGACGGACTCCTTTTCCTATTGGAACCAGTCTGTTGTTCCATGTCCAGTTCTAACTGTTGCTTCCTGACCTGCATAACAGATTTCTCAAAAGGCAGGTTAGGTGGTTAGGTATTCCCATCTCTTTCAGAATTTTCCACAGTGTATTGTGATCCACACAGTCAAAGGCTTTGGCATAGTCAATAAAGCAGAAGTAGATGTTTTTCTGGAACTCTCTTGGTTTTTCCATGATCCAGTGGATGTTGGCTATTTGATCTTTTGTTCCTCTGCCTTTTCTAAAACAGCACAGCACAGAACTTTTAATTATTAATGAGATGACAAAAAATGTCTACATACAAACATATATGTGAATACATGCATGGCTTGTAGGGAAGGAACACACACATTCTTGTTAGAGGAATTCTGTCATTTCTGCCCATCACAATAGAAACTGAATAGCAAACAAAATTGACTTATATTTGAGAGGAGATAGCTTGTTTAGCAAGGGTAATGCAGGAGACATCTTTTCCAGGGTTTTGTTTTATCTTTAACCTCTGGTCATTTAATGACATACTGTGTGGGCAGATCAACAAATAAATTAATTTTTTGTCTAAGTAATGTTGTATGTTGCACCACAAAAGTTTTGTGGAATTCCTATTCCTTAGTTAACATAATATTTTGTGTGCTGAGTCACTTAGTTGTGTCCGACTCTGTGCAATCCTCACTATAGCCCTCCAGGCTCCTCTGTCCATGGGACTCTCCAGGCAAGAATACTGGAGGGGGTTGCCATTTCCTTCTCCAGGGTATCTTCCCAACCCAGAGATTGAACTTGCATCTCTTATGTCTCCTGCATTGGCAGGCAGGTTCTTTACCACTAGCATCATCTGGGAAGCCAGATTTAAGTATTAATGAAACTCAGTTTATTAATTCTCTGAAAATTTGTGAACCCCAACTTATTAAAAGAAATTTTTTACATTACTGACATTAACCAAAATATAAAGTTTCTGAATCTATTGTGCTTTAGAATTTATTTTCATTTTGCCTACTTTTGGAATTGTTGATCTGATGGATTTTAGTATGTAGGAATAGGGACCTGAGACTTGTTTTTCAGTGTTAGTCATGCAAAATTGCGTTAGTGGGGTTTTCTGGGCAGACAATTCAACCTTGAATGCCAGTTAGTGGGGTTTTCTGGGCAGACAATTCAACCTTGAATGCCAGTAAATCTTTGAGCTCCTTTTCAGCTTATAGACTCAATAATTCTTTTTTTAAAAATATTTATTTATTTATTTTGATTATAAAGTGCTGAATCGCTGTCATGTCTGACTCTTTGTGACCCTATGGGCTAAAGCAACAGGCTCCTCTGTGCATGGAATTTCCTGGGCACAAATACTGAAGTAGGCTGCCATTTCCTTCTTCAGAGGATCTTCCTGCCAAGGATTGGACCTGTGTCTCTTGTGTCTTCTGCATTGGCAGGCACATCCTTTACCACTAGCACCCTCTGGGAAGCCTTTGATTCTAATAAGGAATAATAAAAATATAGTCTCTATAAATTGGATAATGAAAGTAATTTAAATTTGTTAGATTTCAAAAAGAAGGGAAAAGGGGGAAGGAAAGACCATTCAGTGAGATTGGAATGACATGGTTGTAAAACTCTGCTGTCACAGAAAGTCTGAACAAATGCAAATCTAATCCACTGTCAAATTTCACAAGGAGAATAAGGTAACTTGAAACTTTGAACAGTTCTGTTTGAGTGCTTACAGAAAGAAAGATCTGTAAAACTATAAGAGGATGAAGGCTGAGGTAAAGAGTAGAAGAGCCAGCCTGTGGTCCACTGGGTTGTCCGTGCCCTGTGTGTGCTTCAGAAAGCCAGCACATTGAATTTGAGATTCTCTATGCAAGCAAATATGTTTTATTTTGAAATGAATATAATATCAATATTAGAGTGCTTAGAATCAAAAAGTTTTGGCTGTATTTCTTTGAGTCATGGAGAATCTGGTGAAGGGAATGAATAGTGAAAATTTCTGTTCTCTGATAGCTCAGTTGGTAAAGAATCTGCCTGCAGTGCAGGAGACCCCTGTTTGATTCCTGGGCCAGGAAGATGCACTGGAGAAGGGATAAGCTACCCACTTCAGTATTCTTGGGCTTCCCTGTGACTCAGCTGGTAAAGAATCCACCTGTATGAGATCTGGGTTTGATCCCTGGATTAGGAAGATCCCCTGGAGAAGGGAAAGGCTATCCACTCCAGTATTCTGACCTGGAGAATTGTATGAAATATATAGACCATGGGGTCACAAAGAGTCGGACATGACTGAGTGACTTTCACTTTTCACTGCAATGGACCTTTAGTCAAGTTGAGTATGGTTGAGACAAAATGTAACAATTCTTATTTTAAAAAATATTTTTAATAAATATAGTTGATAATTTGTTTAATGGAAAAAATGAGTTGATATTATAACAGCCTTCTAAACTATAAAAATATTAAAGTATATTCTGCATTTTTAAGCATAAAAGGCATTCCACATTTTGTGCTAAATTACACATTTGTAAAAAATATTATAAAATTGCCATAGAAAGTAGATTAGGTTTTTTACTATGGAAATTTCATATTACTTAATGTGCTTTTAAAAATTAAGTTAAACAAAACAAACTTACCACAAGATGCAAATATAAAATTATGTTACTAATGAATCCTTTCTTTGAATTTTCTTGGCAAGTGCTGTGTATGGTACTGTATGAATATCAAGTTTCTTTCATATGACTTTTATGTTTATGCACATAGTCAAAGTTTGATCTCTCTTTTCCTCCATTTTGTTTTAATTAACATTCAGCACTGTGTAAGTTTAAGATGTATAGCATAATGGTTTGACTCACATATATCATGAAATGATTATCACAATAAGTTTAGTGAACATTCATCATCTCACATTAATACAAAGTTAGATAAAAAATTTTGTTGTTATGAGAACTCTTCAGATTTACTTTTTTATTTCCAGTTTCTTATTTAATTTTTTTTATTTTTATTTTTACTTTACAATACTGTATTGGTTTTGCCATACATTGGCATGAATCAGCCACGGGTGTACAACTTTTAACAACTTTCACACATAACATACAGTTGTGTTGTTTATATGTATCACATTGTATATTAAATATCTAGTATTTATTTTATAATTTTGACCACCTTCATCCAGTTCCCTCTATCCCTCCCCCATGCTTGTGATAACCACGAATTTGATCTCTTTTTTTCTATGATCTTGTTTATTTGTGTCTGAAGTATAATTGACTTGCAAGCTTCTGTTACAAAGCACAGTGATTTGATATTTCTGTGTGTTTCAACATGATCACCAAGGTAAGTCTAATTACCATCACCAACACAAAGGTGTTAAGTAATTATTGACTATATTTCCCACTTTTTACATTTCATACCTGTGACTCATTTATTTTGTAAGTTAAAGTTTGTGTCTCGTAATCTCCCTTATCTATCTCTCCTTTCCCCATTTCCCTCCCACTGGCAGATACTTGTTTGCTTTCTGTGTCTATGCCTTGTTTCTGTTTTGTTATATTTATTTGTTTTTTCATTTGTTTTTAGATTCTACATATCAATAAAATCATACAGTAATTGTCTTTGTCTGAACTTGTTTCCCATAGCATGATATTCTCTAGGTCCATCCATGTTGTCCCAAATGGAAAAAAAATTACATATTTTTTTGAATCACTAATATTCCATCGCATATTTATGTTACATCTTCTTTATCCATTCATCTCTTGATGGAAACTTATGCTGTTTCCCTATTTTGGCTATTGTAAATAATGCCACTATGAACATAGAGTTGCACATATCTTTTCAAATGAGTGCTTTTAATTTTTTCAGGTAAGTAACCAGGAGTAGAATTTCTGGAACATATGGTAGTTCTCTTTTTATTCTTGAAGACCCTCCATACTGTTTTCCACAGTGATTGCACCAATTACATTCTGATCAGTAGTGCACAAGGGTTCTCTTTTCTGTGCATCTTATCAATGTTTGCTATCTGGTTATCTGTAGACTTTTCAATGGTGGCCATGCTGAAAGGGGGCTTCCCTGGTAGCTCAGATGGTAAAGAATCTGCCAGCAATGCAGGAGACCTGGGTTTGGACCCTGTGTTGGGCATTTTCCCTGGAAAAGGGAATGGCAACCCACTGTAGTATTCTTGCCTGGAGGATTCTGTGGACAGAGGAAATGGCAGGCAAAGAGTGGACATGGCTGAGTGATTGACTTTCACTTTCATTCTGAAAGGTGTTGGGTGATATCTCATGGTGGCTTTGATTTGCATTTACCTGATGAATAGTGATGCTGAGCACCTTTTCATGTGCCTGTTGGCCGTGTATATATCTTCTTTGCAAAAATCCTTTACCTGAGGAGCGTGCATGCTGTTGCTTCAGTTGTGTCCAACTCTGTGACCCTATGGACTGTAGCCTTCCAGGGTCCTGTGTCCTTGGGTATTCTCCAGGCAAGAATACTAGAGTGGATTTACATGCCTTCCTCTAGAGGATCTTCCTGACCCAGGGATCAAACTTGTGTCTCTTACAACTTCTGCATTAGCAAGCAGGTTCTTTACAACTAGTGCTACTGGGGAAGCCTAATGGTTCACTGGTTAAGAATCTGCCTTCCAATGCAGGGAACTGGATTCTATCCCTGGGTATAGAAGATACCCTGGAGAAGGAATTGGAAACTCACTCCAGTTTTCTTGCCTGGGAAATCCCTTGGACAGAGTAGCCTAATAGGCTACAGTCCATGGAGTCTTAAAGATTTGGACACAGTTTACTTGAGGAGACAGAGACAAAAAAATATTGCTAAGACTGATGTAAAGTGTGTATTGCCTATGTGTTTATACTTTCAGATTTTACATTTAAGTCTTTAATGCATTTTGAGTTTATTTGTGTGCATGATGTGGGAGAGTAGGCTAGGTTGATTCTTTTGCATGTAGTTGTCCAGTTTTTTCAACACTATTTGTTGAAGAGGCTGCATTTCCCCATCATGTATTCTTGCCTCCTTTGTTGTAGATTGATTGACCATTTTAGGTGGGTTCATTTCTGGTCTCTCTATTCTGTACCATTGTTCTATGTCCCTTGCTGTGCCAGTATTATACTGTTTTGATTACTGTAGCTTTGTAGTATACTTTGAAGTCAGAGAGAGAGAATAGTACCTTCAGCTTTGTTCTTTTTTCTTAAGATTGTTTTGGCTCTTTGAGGGTAGAGAAAAATCTCATCGCTACATAATACTTTCAGAATTGTTACCTAATTTATTAGCTACTTAATACTCTGTGTTTAAGATAGGAACAAATAACTTAGAATTAATATTTATTGGATTAAAATACTAAATCCAGAAATTCATATGCTATTAGCCAATTGCCTGTGGTGCATTGGGTAATATGTGATTTTAAAATGTTATTTCTTATAATCTCATCTGATTTATTTAAAATTTTAATAAAGAACAATGCTTGCTTTCTGCTTTAAGAACTCGTGCTGTCTAACTCTGCAGTGAATGGAAAGTGGCTCATCTTTCTTCTCCCAAGTCCTCCTTCCTTTTAGCTGCTTTAGTAGCATTGGGTAAAACATACCTGTATGTACTTAGTTGTAAGTCACTGTCTGTAGTGACTTCTGTTATGATTTTAGTAGCACATTGCTCATACTGTAAGGTGGGGTGTCTAACTAGTTGTGACTTGTTGAGACAAATGTGTTTCTATCAAAATGGAAAACTACTGTTGTTGCTAATTCTGATCTTCTGACTCAGAACTGGTAAGCAGGTCCACGGAACTGGAGCATAGAGGCACGTATGGAACAGGTGAGACCAGAGAAGCTGTTAGGGACAAAGGCATGAAGAAATTTATGCCATAATTAGTTAAGAATTTATCCTTTTAATCAGACAGTTCAATCACTCAGTTGTGTGTGACTCTGCAGCCTGATAGATGGTGGCACGCCGGGTTTCCCTGTCCATCACCAACTCCTGGAGCTTACTCAAGCTCATATCCATAGAATCAGTGATGCCATCCAACCATCTCATCCTCTGCCATCCCCTTTTCCTGCTTTTAGTCTTTCCCAGCATCAGGAACTTTACAAGTCAGTTCTTCAAAACAGGTGGCCAAAGTGTTGGAGTTTCATCTTCAGAATCGGTCCTTCCAATGAATATTCAGAACTAATTTCCTTTAGGATGGACTGTTTGGATCTCCTGCAGTACAAGGGACTCTCAAGAGTCTTCTACAACACCACAGTTCAAAAGTATCAATTCTTCAGTGTTCAGTTTTCTTTATAGTCCAGCTCTCACATCTATACATGACTACTGGAAAAATGATAGCTTTGACTAGATGGACTTTTATTGGTAGAGTAATATCTCTGTTTTTTAATATGCTGTCTAGATTGGTCATAGCTTTTCTTCCAAGGAGCAAGTGTCTTTTAATTTCATGGCTGCAGTCACTATCTGCAGTGATTTTGGACCCCCCCCAAAAAAGTCTGTCACTCTTTCTACTGTTTCCCCATCTATTTCCCATTAAGTGATGGGACCGGATGCTATGATCTTAGTTTTCTGAATGTTGAGCTTTAGGCCAACATTTCACTCCTCTTTCACTTTCATCAAGAGGCTCTTTAGTTCTTCTTCGCTTTCTTCCATGAGGGCGGTGTCATCTGCATATCTGAGATTATCGATATGTCTCCTGAAAATCTTAATTCCACTTTGTGTAAAGGAGCAATTTTAGGTCTTAAATAAATAGGAAAATTATCAATTTGCTTAAATCTACTTAAACAACTTTAGTACATTGATTTGGGATCTCTTCTATTTTTGAGATGGAAAGCTAGCAATATGGACTAATAAGAGCATATGTTTTTGTTTTCTAACCTAGAAGCAAATGTATTGCCAGAATCTGGCTTTCTGGAGGAGAGAACTCTGGCTGTGAGAAAAGGAAATAAAGTCCTTAAAACAGGATACAGGAAAACAAAATTACACTAGTTCTGTTATGAATTGTCACTAAATTACTTTTCCTTATTTCTTAATTTTGGTTCTGAAAAATATATTAGGTATTATGCTGATTCAATATAATCAAAATAAAGGTGATAGAGCAGTAGAAATGGAAATGCTAAGACCTAAAAATTAAGGGGACCTCATGATTAGTTTTGCCACAGAGAGTGTGAAACTGTTCTTAAAATGATTTTCCTGCAGAATATAGCTTCCCAATTTGATAAATTTATCTAAGGTACTGTATCAGTCTTATGAGGGATCGCTGGGAATTTTAGATGAAAAGCTCACATGTCTTTCATTTGCTCAGGAGAAAAGAAGCAGAGGTTAAGGGTTGGGTAGGTAACTGCTTGAGAGTGTAGTGGCATCTNCAGAAGTACCTATAACAGCCCCAAACTGAGATAACATAAGTATCTATCAAGAGAGAAATGGATAAACAAATTATGTGTATTCATACAGTTCAACTTTACCTAGCAAGATAAAGAATGAACCACTGATAAACCAGTAACACAGATAAATCTCAAAAAAATTATTTTGAGTGAAAGAAGCCAGATACAAAATAATGCATACTCTGTGATTTTTTAAAATGATGTTCTACAAGAGGCAAAACTAGCTTGTGATGAAAGAAATGATAGCAGTTATTGTCTGGGAAGAGAGTGAGGAACATTAGCTCTTTAGGGAGGGATTGACATGAGGGATTTTTCTAGAGTGATGAAAATATTCTATATCTTCATGGGGATGTGGGTTATGTGGGTGTATGCATTTGTCAAAATCCATCAAACTGTATACTTAGAACCTGCGTGTCACAATATATAATTTATACCTCAATAAAATATCTTAAAACCAGACTAAACAAAAGGAAAATGGTTAAATATCTAAGCACACATGTATGCACACACATACATAACTGGGCCTTCCCAGGAGGCTCAGTGGTTAAGAATCTGCCTGCCAAGGCAGGAGACACAGAAGATTAGAGTGTGATCCCTGGGTTTGGAAGAAGATACCCTGGAGGAGGAGACAGCCATTCCAGTATTCGTGCCCAGAGAATCCCAGGGACAGAGGAGCCTAGTAGGCTATAGTCCATGGGGTCATGAAGAGTCAGACACGACTGAAGAACTGAGCATTGCATGCATGCATATGTACATACAGCTAGCAAATGTGCCTACAGCTCTACCAACCCTCAAGGAATAGGTATCCTCAGCGGTAATGATTCTACAAGCTGGGGATTCTTCTTCCAGGCCAATAGCAAGGATCATCTGTACCTCAGTGTGTAGGGTAGGAAGGCTTGTGGACCACAGCAATGTACAGGGAGGGTGGCCCAGAATGAAGCTGGAGTACTCAAAGGGCCATACCTGCTGGGTCCTGGAAGCACATGTAGCAGACAGACATTGGTGGTTGAGTGCTGAAATGTCACATTCCCCTAATGTCCCTTCTTTCTTGCTAATAAAACCTTAATTTCATTGAGGTAAGAGTCATCCTCAACTCCAGGAGATGAATCTTCATTAGTGTAACCAATGGAAATGCCATTCTTCTTACCTTGACTGGTTTTAGGGCTGACAGGTGACACAATTCTGGCCAAAGGAATGTGAGTGGTGTCTGCTACTAGAGAGGCAGGAGTGGGTGGAGAGGCTTTCAGAAATCTTTCTTGGACTTGATAAAGGACAAGGAAAAGGGATATTCTGTCCTCTGGCTTTGGGCACTGCTGTGTGTGAATGTGATATTCCAAGTGCCTTCCTGCGGGGGACCATCCCCCAGAGAAAAGCCAGTGTAGAGGATGCCAGGAAAGCTGGAAGGATGCTACATCCTTGATGATGTTACCGGACCACCAACTTAACCAGTTCTTTATGGAAGATCATAAATGCTCTTGTTGTTTGAATCATTTTGAGCTGATTCTGTTACTCTATCACTTGCTGCCCAAAGCATCATAAATAATTCTTCATAAGATTTGAATACTTATTTAATCTGAGCAACAAGAAACTACTTTAAAATATTAAGCCCAGGATGGGATTGACATGCTTAGGTTATGGTCTAAAATGCCGGCAGAGTGGACTCGGGAAGAAGGAAAGAAGAACTAATTTGAATAGCCTCCAGAAGAGATGAGAACAATGACACTTTAGACTTTGATGGTGGAAGTGATAATGGAGAGAAGTGAATGGATTCACACCTATTTAGGAAGAAAAGTTTCCTATGTTGCCTCCTGCAGAAAGCCTCTGACTTTCTCAACTAGATTATGGTTTTAAACTCTCCTTCCTCTAAACCCCCCAGTGATGGTCTGTGGCCTTCTCTTTGGGCACTGGTTTTGTCTTGTATGGACTCCCTTGGTGGCTCAGACAGTAAAGAATCTGCCTGCAGTGCAGGAGACCCAGGTTCAATCCCTGTGTCGGGAAGATCCCCTGGAGAAAGGAGTGGTTACCCTCTCCAGTATTCTTGCCTGGAGAATTCCATGAACAGGGGATCCTTTCTATCTTATACCATTTGAACATGCTCCCCGCCAACATGACCTGTGAACCTCTGAGGATGGAGACCCAACCTCTTCCATTTCCTGGTCCCATGTGTGCCCAGCACAGTGCCTGACACTCAAGGTCAATCAGCCACTGCTCAACTTGCCTGAAAGAAGACAGGCTCTGTGCAAGCTTCACCTTTACTCTGGTCCACCCACCCATCCATCCATACTCCTCAACAGGGATCTGTGCACTGTGAAGCGCAGGACCAACTCAGTGTCAAGAGGAGCAGTGAGAGAGAGGCCCCCACACTCTCTGCGCAGTTCCAAACTGGGAGACCAGCTGTGCCTCTGCTGCCTTGGGAAAATCTTTCCTGTCAAACAGGTGGGCTGGGGGAGGGGCTGATCGCTA
Organism: Neotragus pygmaeus; assembly: GCA_006410875.1. Lineage (NCBI taxonomy): Eukaryota > Metazoa > Chordata > Mammalia > Artiodactyla > Bovidae > Neotragus > Neotragus pygmaeus. The sequence goes on from SJYV01027777.1 coordinate 18,438, forward strand.
AGGTTGAAGGGTGACCTCCTGGTTGAAGGGTGGCCTGCCTTCTTCACAGGCTCCCAATGTTTCAGTTTATTCCGGGAAATGAGTTCCATTGCGAGAGACTGGGAGCGGCAGACTGAGGAACCTGCTCCAACAGAGAACAAAACGAAGCTTTGCATTGTAAAACGTTTCTTTCTCTACAGATTCACATTTTGTGCTTTCAGTGAGAAATGGAAAACAGGGCTGTTGGCTTTTGAGGATTGTTTATTTCAAGAAAGCAGGTAGATGGTGGCGATGGATGGTGATGGATCCATTCTCAGACAATAGCCATTGTTTGCGGCCAGGTTGAACGCGTGGCTGCACCGCAGGTTCCTGGCCTCCCCGGGGGCCCCTCTACACCTGGGGCGCCGGAGTGGACAGACCCTTTGCAGGTTGCCCGGCTCCAAGACATACCAGAAGGACATAAATAATCAGCCACCGATCCTTCAGCTCGACTATAAAAAGCATGCATATGCTCTGTGCAGGTTTTCTTAAGGTAAGGGACAGAGCCTGGGCAACGCTGAGCTTCTGGAGCTGCCCATATGGGGAGGCGGTCTTTCACCGATGATTCTGCAGACAGAAATTGCCCATCTGCACTGTTTGCAGGTGTTTTGAATGATTATATTATTAGCTCTGTCTGTTCAACTTTGCTTTTTTATGGTGGCTTTAGTATTGCAGTAAAAAAAAAAAAAGGAGAAGAAAGAAAAAAAAAGAAATATAAAGGCTGCCATCTGGTTCTCGGTTTGTGATAGCACTCTGTCAGGAAGGGGGACGAAGCATCCCCTGCTATCTGGGGGGTGGGGCACACGTCGGGTAGACCCTCATTCTGCCCTTTTCTGACACAGGAGAATTTGGGGGAAGAGAGGTCTTTCACTACACTGAAGGAAGCTGATTTATTTTCTCATTTTTCTTCTTCCCACCACCTTGATGCTTTGCCATTGCCTTGCAGCTCACCTGGGTACTGGAATTGGTGATCAGCATGTCCCCCAAAGCCTCAGCCTGGCCAGGAGAAATGCCTGCATATGTCAGTGAGGGCCGTGCTGAGGTATCCATCTCCCCAGTGATTCTGGATCTTGATATAATCTGTGCTGTTACCTGGGATGCTTCGCAGGGCTCTTCAACTGCAGGTAGTAAGACAAAGATGTATTGGATTATCTGTGTATGGGTAATTCATCAGGGAAATGCTCTCTGTGTCAGATGGTGCTGAGTGGGGTTATTTAGGGTTGTGCAGTCCATCCAGGGCAGGCAGGTTGCCAGGAGCTCTGAGACCAGCCAGGTCATGGTGCCTCCACACCACAAGAGATTCTAGGCAGATCTTCAGTCACACTTGAGCCAGAGGGTATCACACACCTTTCCACTGCTTTGGACGAAAAGAGAATTCTGTAGGTTTCCACCCCCGCCCCAACTTCCCCGCAAGACAGGCAGAAACAATACTCTGATGTAATCTGAGGAAGCAAAAAGGAGTCTGACACCCAACCTGCTCTTCCTTCCAGGCGCCCCAGGCTAAACGTGCCTGCATGTTAAATTGCTTCAGTCATATCCGACTCTTTGCAACCCTGTGGACTGAAGCCCAGGAGACTCCTCTGCCCATGGGATTCTCCAGCCAAGGATACTGGAGTGGGTTGCCATTTTCTTTTCCGGGGGATCTTCCCAACCCAGGGATTGAACCTGAGTCCCCTATGGCTTCTGAATTGGCAGATTCTTTACCACTGAGCCACCTGGGAAGCCCCCCAGACGAGACAAACCATTGAATTAAATGCGTCATTGATCCCTGTGGTTTCTCTTCTGCAGCACACAATGTGCTGGTAGAAGGTGACGGGTGAAAGCACAGGTCAGCTGAATGGCAGGGGCAGCATTAAGCCAGGATATGTCTTAGAGATCCAAAAGGAGGAGGTGGGAGGAAGGGTCTAGAGAAGAAAGAGGAGATTCCTTGAAACCATACTTCCGTGATGTTTTGTTCTCGATGAACGGAATCCCACCCAAATGCACCAGAAACAGAGGTTTACTGGGCATCCAGTTGGGATGGGAACTGAATTCTGTTCTTTTCACTTTTCTCTCTCCGCTGCACTTCACTTCCAAAAGCAAACCAAGCACTTTGTATTTCCCTTTTTGGGTATACATGCAGGTTTAAAGCTGTGGGCAATCCCTCTTCCTTTGTTTTATGCAAGCTCAAGTCATGAGGATTGTGTTTAGAGGGGAGGTTCCTTAGGGTAGGTGAAGACCCTGGAAAGCAGCTAGGGAGAGAGAGAGTGTCCCTCAGTATGGAAAGAGAACAGAACTCGGTGGTCCTCAAGTGGCCAGCGTGACCTTCTTGCTTGTTGACAGTGCCTGAAGCTGATAAGACCTTGAAGAGGATGACTTCATGGGGCACCTGGTGGGGGTACAGCCAAGTCCTTATGGTCCCCAGGCTTGGCAACAGAGCCCAGGAGCAGACAAAGTAATAGTAATCAAGGTACCATGCAAAGATGGACCATGGGCAAACTGGGGGTAACTGTTACTGAGGAAAGAATGAAGGCCCCTTCTGGGATGCTTTGCTTTGCGTAACATTTCAGAGGTTTGGCTGACCGTGAAGAGGTGGGATAAGTAGCAAAGAGTCGTATAAAAATGCCTAAAATGGGCATTTCCCTGGTGGTCCGGCAGTCAAGACTCCACTCTTCCAATGCAAGGGCCAAGGGTTCGATCCCTGGTCAGGGAATGAAGATCCCTGCACGCTGCATGGTGGGGCCAAATTAAAAAAAAAAAAAAAAAACTTTAAGAAAAAGCCTGAAATGGTGCATTTCTATTGAATGAAGTGATCAAGAATTAAGGGCCTAATATCTTTGATTAAAGTAATATTGAGAAATGAGCTACTTCTGGTTTTTTGAGGCTGGAGCTGCAAATTCACATCTAACATTTGAGAAGTGTCAGAATAAAGTCCAGAAAAAGACAAAATCAAGAGCCACAAGAGCTGGGAGCAAGGGGGCCCATGGGCTTCGGCAGGAGGAGTCTGTGGAGGTAGGCTCCAAGGTCCAAGTCAGATGCACAGCCCTAGGTTGCATTGCAGAGAACAAGGCGCGAAAGAGCAAGACACTGGCTGTCGATTTTATACTGTTGAGAACACCCTTAAGGGGGCAGACTGCCTGCTTTGAATTTTGAGTTTTCTATTTATTAGTTGTGTAACCATGAGTAAGTCCTTCCTTCCTCCTACTCTCTCCCTTCTTTCCTTCCCCACTTCTTTTTTCTTTCTTTGATAATAATGCCAGGATTATTGAGAGGATTACTTATAAGACAACCTCCATAAAGATTAGCTAGAACTAGCATGATTGTTATTTTCTGCATATCCGGTTCCTGTTTGTTTATTTTTTTTTTCTCCTTATTTTTTATTTTCTCCTTATACTATTCTCTATATGGAGAACAATACCATGTAGAGATAAGAGAACAACTTTTGGAGCCATGAGTCCAGGAATCAAAACAAAATGTGTTAATCATTTTAAATTATTAGCATCATCATCATGGTCATTGAATGGTTGGCCCCCATCCCAACCTATGTTCTCATTGTTTCCTTCATCGCACTCTGCCTTTGGCCCGCTGGGACCCCAGCTTGCCCTCTGGGGTCCACCACTGTAGGAGTCTTAGTTTTTCCTTTTGGCCCCACATTCTGCCTCCTGGCAGGGCTCAATTACCCAGTGAGAAAAGGAACCCATATAACTGTCTTCCAGGTCAGCTCACCCAGGGCCTGAACAGAGCATGCTGCACCTCCCAGGTATGGCTCTTGCCAAGGGAAGTAAATCTTGACTTTGACCAAGAGAACAGTGGTCCTCTCTAGCGTGTGAAGTTTACATTTAACGCAGCCACTCCTCCTCAGGTTCTTCCTCATGATACCAACTCAGGGAGTCTCCCACGCTTTCCCCAGACCTCCCTGCAGGAGGGCCAAGACGCATGACTGTTTACTCACTGGCACAAGTTTTACTCCTGGGTGAGGTCGAAGCAGCGGGAGGTGGTGCGTGCACATGTGGGCTAGCCTCAGGGAAACCCTGTGTGCTGTGGTCACCCACAAGTATTCCCTTGACTCCCCTCTTGGCCCAGATGGCAGAGAGCTCACATGGTGCCTCTTCCCCTTCCCCACGTGACCTCCCTCAGTCTCTCCTGAGCCTTTGGGAACCCATACATACCCCCCTGAAGACACTGATTTCAATTATAATTAGCAGCAAAAATTGCCTTAAAAGTTCTTCCACCTCAGAATTCTCCCTCCGAACCACTTTTTAGTAGAGTGTTAGTCACTCAGTTGTGTCTGACTCTTGCAACCCCATGGACTGTAGCCTGCCAGGCGTCTCTGTCCATCAGATTTCCCTGGCAAGAATGGGAAACCCACTGGAGTGGGTTGCCATTTTCTTCTCCAGGAGATCTTTCCAACCCAGGGATCAAATCTGGGTCTCCTGCATCACAGGCATATTCTTTACCATCCGAGCCACCACAGAAGTTCATACACTCAGCAATTTTCATGTTTTTGACTTTATATCCCCAAGGCAGAAATCAGATGGGTCCAACTCATCTATTCCAAGGTCCCTTCCTGGTTTCTCAGCCTCAACTAGGAAAGGGATGGAGGCTCACAGAGCAAAACAAGTTGCCTCCCTAGGGTGCGGGTTCTGCAGGGGAACTGGGTAGAAGACTTCTCATCTTGAGGACACCAGGAGCTCTGCAGCAAACCCTTGTCTTAACAGTTATCTTTTTCACTTGAGGAAAGAATTACTCCTTTACAAAGGATAGGAAAACAGTGCCACTATGCTGTGCAAACTCAGCCAGTTGGAGGCAAAGCTGGTCCAGAATTCTATCTCCTCTAGCAAGTTCATGCTTTGCAAGAGTCCTGCACACCCTGAGGTCTTAGAGAGCTTTAGAGCCATTTGTCAAAGTCTAAATGGATGAAAGTGAAAGAGGAGAGTGAAAAAGTTGGCTTAANAGTCAAGGCTATGGTTTTTCCTGTGGTCATGTATGGATGTGAGAGTTGGATGTGAAGAAAGCTGAGCGCCGAAGAATTGATGCTTTTGAACTGTGGTGTTGGAGAAGACTCTTGAGAGTCCCTTGGACTGCAAGGAGATCCAACCAGTCCATCCTAAAGGAGATCAGTCCTGGGATTTCTTTGGAAGGAATGATGCTAAAGCTGAAACTTTGGCCATCTTATGCGAAGAGTTGACTCATTGGAAAAGACTCTGATGCTGGGAGGGATGGGGGGCAGGAGGAAAAGGGGTCGACAGAGGATGAGATGGCTGGATGGCATCACTGACTCGATGGACTTGAGTTTGAATGAATTCCAGGAGTTGGTGAGGGAGGAGAGGAGTTGGGCAGGGAGGCCTGGCATGTTGTGATTCATGAGGTCGCAGAGTCGGACATAACTGAGCGATTGAACTGAACTGAACTGAAATGATGGCTACAGCCTCAGATACCCCAGTGAAGCTTCTTCTGAGCCCCACTACAAGGTAGGTTTTATTTTTAATTATAGGCTGTCTTATACCCCAATTCCATCTTTAAGAGCTTCTATGTCTTTATGATTATATATTCCTCATTTGATTTTTTTTCATTCAGCACGTGCTTATTTTTTTTAATGGAGTATATTTTCTTTACAATGTCGTGTTAGCTTCTGCTGTACAGTGAAGTGGATAAGCTATGTATAAATATTCATCCCCTCCCTCTTGGGCCTCTCTTCAAGCCCACCCTGCAATCCCACTGCTCTCGGTTGTCACAGAGCACCGAGCTGAGCTCCTGGTGCTATGCAGCAGTTTCCCACTAGCCGTCTATTTCACACACGGTTCTGTATGTATGTCAGTCTCAATTCCCCAGTTCATCCCACCCCAACCCCTCCATGTCCACATGTCTGTTTTCTATGTCTGTGTCTCTATTCGTGCCCTGCAAATGAACACACAGGTCTCTGCTCTCACGGAGCTTGTGATGGAGTGAAGAGTGGAGATGGGGTAACGTCACAGCAGGAGGAGGACAGGAGGGCTGCGAAAGAGAGGGCTCCTATACACAGGGCTCAGTGCAGACTTTCGGACAAGGGACATTGCCGCAGAGACTGGAAAGCTCTATGACAGTATCTGGGGAAGGAATGTTCTAGGAGGAAGATTAGTGTTGGTTGCTCAGTTACATGAGTGACTCTTTGTGATCCTATGGACTGTTGTTCTCCAGGTAAGAGTACCCAGAAGTGGGTAGCCATTGCCTTCTCCAGGGGATCTTCCTGACCCAGGGACTGAACCCAAAGGCATTGAGACAGGGTTCTTTTGACTTGTTTCAGAAAGAGCAAAAGGACAGTAATGTGGAAGCAGAGTTAGTGACAGCTGTCTGCAAGTCAGGGAATGGAACCATGTAAGATTTTCCCCTGCATGAGAGAGGAGCTATGGAGGGCTCACTCCAGGCCTCAAGGGACCATGTTCCTTCAGTGCTGAGAACACTAGTTAGGAGACCTTGGCAATCCTCCATGTAAGAAACAGTGACTCTGTGTAATGGGGAGTTAGCAGAAAGGGATGATTCTCTTACTGTGTTTAGCCAAAGACTTGGGGGAAGGGGCGTTGTTTGTTACAGAAGCTAGCACGAATTATCCTGACTAATAAAAGCCCTATCCATCATAGACAAGGTCCCTGCTTCCAGGGGACTTGCTGCTTAGGTGAGAAGACAAACACTAACCAGAGTTCATTTCTTGCTCAAAATCCAGTTTGAGTTAGATAGCTCTCGTGGGAAGTTTCTTCCAGGTCATTACTCAGGAATTCAGGCTCCTTCTATATTATGTGTTTACCGTTTTGAAAATTTTCATGTCCAGCCATGAGGATGGAGGAAAGATAGAGAGATCCAAGAAAGAATGCTGCCAGAGGACTTCAGAGATTCAGAGGACACTTCTGGGGGAATGAGGCTGTGGCGAGGGGCTAGACATTCAGCCTCTGTCCCTGCTTTCAGCAGAACAGTCTCACTTTTAACTCTTCTGCATATCAGGGTCTGACATATGATTTTCTTTTTTAGATGAATTCTATTGCTGAAATTTGAAAAACTCCAGATTTCATGATAATCCCAAGATTCTAGAATTTCCACATATGTGTTGGGGAGGGGGCATGGGGGAGAGTTGTCCTCAAAATCATTTGTTGTTTTTAATTCAGGTTCTAAAAATGATGGGAAAGCTGGTCTCTTTCACTCAAATAGTAATCAAAAGTTTTATCTCTGTTTCAAAATGAAAATTTGAAAAGGTCTGGAAAATACCAAAGGGACAAGCTAATGATTGAGCAGCCAAGGTAGTGTAACGAAATGCTGCACTGTGGACCCGATGCCCAGGACCCACAGCAGGGCCCCATGTCCTGTCAGTCCTCGAGCCTTGGCACTGCCCCTGAGCCATCTCACTCTGCCAGGCCTGCATTCTTCTCCCCCTCCTCTCCCCTCCCCAACCATCTGAGCTGTGGGTGGATTGGGGACCACAGAGGGTGGCTGTCACTGGTATCTTGCCTGCCAGAGTGATAGAATGACTAGCGTTTTTCAGCTCATTCCTCGCAAATCCTTACTTGCAATTGCTCTGATGTCTACCTTGGAGAAGAGAGAGGGACTGTTCCTTGGAATCACTGCTCCCTGATCTGTGGAGCACTGGCTTGGGGAAATGTACTGGACCTGAAAAGGATCTTGTGGCCCCACTCCCAGCGTGGCACCATTATCTCTACAACAGTGGGCGATTCTATTAACTTTCCCCCAAATTCTAGTAGTTGACAAGTGACCATTTTTCAGCTTCTAAAGATGAGAAAACCAAGGCAATGAAAGGGAAAAATATGTCTATAAATTCTCAGTGGAAATGATTCTATAGCATACAATTCTCAGATGATTTAATTAACGTCTAATATTGATTTCAAATTTTAATTCACACCTTGCGAGTCATCATCATTATGTTGAACCTGATCAGAAGTCTTGGTTTGGACTTTTTCCTTTTTTTTAATTGAAGTATAGTTGATTTGCGATGTTGTGTCAGCTTCAAGTGTACGGGGGTGGGGGGGTGTCTCATCCTGGTACCGAGTCTCTTAGAGGGAACACCCATCACACAGACTGTAGCCACATCAGAAGTGCAACTGATAAAGGTGCTGTCACCACCACTTTGGACACTTGGAATTAGCAAATGTGCAGAGCTCAGAGTTTCTTAAATTGTCCACAGGCCCACACTCAGGCAGTGGGAATTTTCCTGATGATCAGAGTAAAGATAACAGCCAAGTCCAAGTCCTCTCTCCCAGGGTCCTGAGGTTGAAAGCAGGCCAAGGCATGACTTGTCACACAACTTTATACAATGAAATTGTCAAAAACTGTATCATAATTTGTAAAATCCCATCACAGTAACTATGGGTTTGGATACAAAACAGAATTAAAAACTGGATCGACCATCCCCAGACCCCACCCTATGGTTGATGCATTCATCCACTTATGTAATCAGCTGACACCAGTCAAATATCTACGACTTAGAAGTCACCGCAGACAGAAAAGAGAGGGTGCCTGCCCAAGGGACCCCAGCACAATGCCCACCATGGACCACAGCTCAAGGCGAAAAGAATAAGGGACCAACAGCAAGTGCAAGGACATTTGTGCTCCCAATGAGCAGGATTATTTGAATCTATCTGTTTCACCTAACAGGATAAAGTCAGCTATGACAGTCTGAAAAACTGGGGGTTATCTAGTCTCATAGCACAGAGATCTGACATAAAACCCTCACTTCTCTTTGAATTATCAGTTTGTTTTTAAAATATTAGAAGACTGTAAACAACGAGGGGTGTTTTTTTTCTATTGTTCTATAACCATGTCTTGCTCTTGGAAGCCCTTCACCTTAGGCATGTAAATTCTTAAAGTGGTTATGTTGTTGTTCAGTCACTCAGTCATGTATGACTCTTTGTGACCCCATGGACTGCAGCAGGCCAGGTTTCCCTGTCCTTCACTATCTCCAAGAGCTTGCTCAAACTTATGTCCACTGAGTCAGTGATGCCATCCAGCCATCTCATCCTCTGTTGCCTCTTCTCCCCTTGCCCTCAATCTTCCCCAGCATCAGGGTCTTTTCCAGTGAGTTGGCTCTTCGCATCAGATGGCCAAGGTATTGGAGCTTCAGCTTCAACATCAGTCCTTCCAGTGAATATTCAGGGTTGATGCCTATGAGTTGAACATTTAGAATGCAATCAACTCTAAGATGGAAGCCCCATTCTCGTGAGTGTCACTAGGGTAGAAAGGCAGGCATATACCTACAGGACCATTCTCTCCCTGGAAACCAGGCCAGAGCTGAGGCCTCTTGGGGTTGCCTGTGCTGTGACCTTCACCAACTTTCTGAGCCCTTGAAAGGCACAACAGTATACTGACAGTACTGATCAACAATCAAAGTGGCAGTTTGGGCTGAAGCTGGAATGTGCGTTGGGTTGGGTTGGGCTTTGCCATCCCAGATTAAAAAGACAAAAAGCAGAAAAGAAATAGTTAATAGATTGAAGCAGTCTGTGGTTTATGTTAACATTGTTGAACTGAAGCCATGAGACAGACATTGTCTAGCAAGCAGACTCTTTGGGTCTGCTCATTACTGAACCTAATATGTAACCAATTACACAACTGAATGTCCCAAAATAAGCTCAGATGGAGGATTCTGCCCTCCTCGGTCTGGCTCTCCCTTTCTTTTCTTCTCTCTGTCACTCTCACTCTTTCTTTTTTGAAATATAGGTCCAGTGGAAAAGTGTATCATTTGGGATGAGGGAAAGAGAAGGGTTCTGGCTTTCTTTGGACCTCAAAATGGTATCAAAGGCAAAGCCTAGAACGTTGCAAAGGACCATTTGGAAGCCTCCACTCTCCTACTCCCTTTAATGCTGCTCCCTTCCCCTCCTCTCAAATTGCCAGCTCCTGTCTCACCTCTGCAGGGAAAGAGGTGAAAGCACCCAGGCAGGGAGGAGGGGGCTGGCAGAGTCCCAGGCTCTTCCACTTACTCAGTGCAATTGATACCTTGGTCAAATGTCTGAACATATCTGAGACTCAGTTAACCTATCAATAAGTAGGCATAGTGAACTCTACCTCAATAGATTGTTATAAAAACTAAAAGGCATGAGGGCTCTAAGGCACCACTGGGGTGTTATGTGTCTTCCCTCCCAACCTCATGCCAGACAGTTGGGTATCTGGTAAGGCTTGCTGTGGGACCAGAGGACAAATAGGCTCAAGCCATCTTTAGCTGGCAGATTTTCTGTGGATGAAATGATCAGCTTCTGGTTGTCCTGGGTGAGAATGAAAGTGTCTGGGTTGTATTCTCTAGCTGGGATCTGAAGAGTGGTCCTAAGTGTCTCCCATCAGATGAGACCTGAGGATGCTCGCTGTTAAGAGGCTGGACCACATAAGCAGGGCACAGATACTAGCAGGCTGGAATTTCAGTTTATACTATTCATGTTATCCAGGGGCCCATCTGAAGTAAGGGTGTTGTTTGGGATGGGCTTTGGGCTGATTGGGCAAGGAAAGAGACTGGGTTGACAGGAGCGCGTGAGACAGAGTCAGAAGGCCCCCTCGCTCAATGTGGACATAGCCAGGATCGTCTGGGGGGGANCAGACAGAAAAGAGAGGGTGCCTGCCCAAGGGACCCCAGCACAATGCCCACCATGGACCACAGCTCAAGGCGAAAAGAATAAGGGACCAACAGCAAGTGCAAGGACATTTGTGCTCCCAATGAGCAGGATTATTTGAATCTATCTGTTTCACCTAACAGGATAAAGTCAGCTATGACAGTCTGAAAAATTGGGGGTTATCTAGTCTCATAGCACAGAGATCTGACATAAAACCCTCACTTCTCTTTGAATTATCAGTTTGTTTTTAAAATATCAGAAGACTGTAAATAACGAGAGGTGTTTTTTTTCTATTGTTCTATAACCATGTCTTGCTCTTGGAAGCCCTTCACCTTAGGCATGTAAATTCTTAAAGTGGTTATGTTGTTGTTCAGTCACTCAGTCATGTATGACTCTTTGTGACCCCATGGACTGCAGCAGGCCAGGTTTCCCTGTCCTTCACTATCTCCAAGAGCTTGCTCAAACTTATGTCCACTGAGTCAGTGATGCCATCCAGCCATCTCATCCTCTGTTGCCTCTTCTCCCCTTGCCCTCAATCTTCCCCAGCATCAGGGTCTTTTCCAGTGAGTTGGCTCTTCGCATCAGATGGCCAAGGTATTGGAGCTTCAGCTTCAACATCAGTCCTTCCAGTGAATATTCAGGGTTGGTGCCTATGAGTTGAACATTTAGAATGCCATCAACTCTAAGATGGAAGCCCCCTTCTCGTGAGTGTCACTAGGGTGAAAAGGCAGGCATATACCTACAGGACCATTCTCTCCCTGGAAACCAGGCCAGAGCTGAGGCCTCTTGGGGTTGCCTGTGCTGTGACCTTCACCAACTTTCTGAGCCCTTGAAAGGCACAACAGTATACTGACAGTACTGATCAACAATCAAAGTGGCAGTTTGGGCTGAAGCTGGAATGTGCGTTGGGTTGGGTTGGGCTTTGCCATCCCAGATGAAAAAAACAAAAAGCAGAAAAGAAATAGTTAATAGATTGAAGCAGTCTGTGGTTTATGTTAACATTGTTGAACTGAAGCCATGAGACAGACATTGTCTAGCAAGCAGACTCTTTGGGTCTGCTCATTACTGAACCTAATATGTAACCAATTACACAACTGAATGTCCCAAAATAAGCTCAGATGGAGGATTCTGCCCTCCTCGGTCTGGCTCTCCCTTTCTTTTCTTCTCTCTGTCACTCTCACTCTTTCTTTTTTGAAATATAGGTCCAGTGGAAAAGTGTATCATTTGGGATGAGGGAAAGAGAAGGGTTCTGGCTTTCTTTGGACCTCAAAATGGTATCAAAGGCAAAGCCTAGAACGTTGCAAAGGACCATTTGGAAGCCTCCACTCTCCTACTCCCTTTAATGCTGCTCCCTTCCCCTCCTCTCAAATTGCCAGCTCCTGTCTCACCTCTGCAGGGGAAGAGGTGAAAGCACCCAGGCAGGGAGGAGGGGGCTGGCAGAGTCCCAGGCTCTTCCACTTACTCAGTGCAATTGATACCTTGGTCAAATGTCTGAACATATCTGAGACTCAGTTAACCTATCAATAAGTAGGCATAGTGAACTCTACCTCAATAGATTGTTATAAAAACTAAAAGGCATGAGGGCTCTAAGGCACCACTGGGGTGTTATGTGTCTTCCCTCCCAACCTCATGCCAGACAGTTGGGTATCTGGTAAGGCTTGCTGTGGGACCAGAGGACAAATAGGCTCAAGCCATCTTTAGCTGGCAGATTTTCTGTGGATGAAATGATCAGCTTCTGGTTGTCCTGGGTGAGAATGAAAGTGTCTGGGTTGTATTCTCTAGCTGGGATCTGAAGAGTGGTCCTAAGTGTCTCCCATCAGATGAGACCTGAGGATGCTCGCTGTTAAGAGGCTGGACCACATAAGCAGGGCACAGATACTAGCAGGCTGGAATTTCAGTTTATACTATTCATGTTATCCAGGGGCCCATCTGAAGTAAGGGTGTTGTTTGGGATGGGCTTTGGGCTTATTGGGCAAGGAAAGAGACTGGGTTGACAGGAGCGCGTGAGACAGAGTCAGAAGGCCCCCTCGCTCAATGTGGACATAGCCAGGATCGTCTGGGGGGGAGATGAAAACCCTGTGAGCTACTTGCTTTAATAAATGAGAAGGGTCCGCACGTTCTAGCTTGCTGGTTTGGAGACACCAGAATCTGCTAGAAAAAAGGTGAGGTGGTTCTGTAAGGCTGTCCACCTTGTTAACTTGGCTCCCATGGGTAGGCTGGTCCTGCAGAGGGCATCTAAGTGCCAGCAATGATCACTGATCACAGGACTCCCTAAGTGAGGCCTTCTCCTTTCCTTCACTCTGCCATTTGGTCCCATGTGCTGTGGGCAAGCACCCTTTCTTGGGTCTGTTTTTTCAAGTGTAGCATGAGGATCCCCACTACACCCAGGGTGAGTATCTTTGCTGGGGGTTGGTGACCCAGCCTTCAAGGGGTAAGCCCTCTCTTGAGTCAAATGTTCACAAGAAAACTATGAAGGACCAGGTGGGGTCCCAGAGAGTCAGGGGTATGAACAGTCCCTGGCACTCTGCCTGGTGTCCTCTCCGGGCTAAGGTCATCTGTGCATTCCTGGGTCAACCATCAACCTATAGGCATCCATGCTTCTCTTTCAAGGAGGGACACAGCTCTTAGCTTAGCCCTAGGCCTGGGCAGCTTTCTACAGTTCAGTTGGCCACATGATCAGATAACTGAGCTGAAGGTTTGCCCAGAAGTTCTCAGTATCAGCCTGCCCCTGGGCCTCCTGTAAGCCCATTCTTCCCATGGTTCTCTAAAGTTTAACCTGCAGAGACTAATGGTCCAATAAGATCCAGTTTGGCCTGGGCTGTGCTTCAGATATACAAGATAGAAACACTCCAGGATGTTTTTAAGGTTCTCCAAGTTACACTTTTCCCTTGTTGTGTTAGTTTTGAAAGAAGAATGGAGTCCACACATGCAGGGATTTCTGCAGATTTACTCAGTATCTTAGAGGAAAAAGTAGGGATTAAAACTTTAGAGGGAGTCTATACTTCTCAGGACTTCAGAAAATGGGCATAAACTACGCTGTGTAAAGGGTTTCCCAGGTGGTTCTAGTGATAAAGAAACCACCTGCCAGTGCAGGAGACTCAGGAGACCCAGTTTTAATCCCTGGGTCAGAAAGATCTCCTGGAGGAGGGCATGGCAACCCACTCGAATATTCCTGTCTATGGGGGAATCCCATGGACAGAGGAGCCTGGCAGGTTGCAATCATAGGGTTACAAAGAGTCAGGCACAACTGAAGCGTCTCAGTACATAACACACCCTGTGTAAAACTGTCAGAGAGTCTGATCTGGAGCTTAATATTTTATGTTCCATAGGATCTTGGAAGAGACACCCAGGCAGCTGCAAGAACAATGCCTCAAACACAATAAGATCTTGTTGCAGCTGATATTTATTTAGTTCTTGCTCTGGGTGGGGCCCTATTTTAAGCACTACTTGCTTATTAACTCATTTAATCCTCATAACAGTTCTCAGAACTAGTTAAGTTATTGGATGCACAAGGCGACTCTGCTGCCAAATAAAGATGAGTTTTCCATTTTTTTGCAAAACATGCCACCAAGGAGATGCTCCATTTAAACCAATTCAACAACCCATGCACCACTACATGAGTTCTGGAAGCAAGAAATCTTTCCCTGAAGGAATTTGGCTTCCTATAGGGAAGTAAAGTATCTGTCTTTCATACAAAGAACTGAGAGGACACAGAAGAAATACCAAGTATACGAACAAATGAGTCACTCCTCTGTGCACTCCTCTGATGCCCGGAGCAGACATCACTAGTCAATCAGAAGCCTTTCTTGATGACCCCAGATTCAGCCTCAGGATCCTTCTCAACATCATGTTCCTGGAAGCCACTTTTGACATCCTTGGGATGTGCTTTTACAGAACAAACGTTTGCCTGTATCCTTTCTCAGTATGTCTGCTGGCAGCTCTGTGAAAGATGCACATAGTATTCATTATCTCCAAAACAGAAGGTGGAGGACTGATGCCCAGAGAGGGAAAGTGACTTTTATAAAGTTACACAGCTTCTTTGGGGCAGTGTCTAGTTGATCTCACTTGGGACACATATCTGCTGCTTGGCCAGTTGAACTGAGACCCCTTAGTGTACAGCCCATCAGACTACAGGTATGGGAGTAGAACTTATTTCTAAAGAGACATCCATGCATTTTTACAAAAACAAAACCAAAAAAAATTGTTAAATATTGAAGAGTCAAAAAGTTTCCCTGTACCTTGAGTCTGATTTTGATACAACCTAGCTCCACAATATCTTTTTAGCTTGAACTTGAACTCAAGTTCTCAATTGAGTTTCAGCATTTGATCTGTTCCTGGTATTGGCATTTCTACACCTACCATAGGAAAGCCTATTCACTTCACTTTATTTAACTGTTATTAAGAATCATGTGAGGCACTTTCTGGGTGAGAAAACTGAGAATTAGAGACATAAGAAATGCATTCAGGGTCACTCATCTAATAGGTTCTGAAACTGGGTCAAGAGTCTTCTTAAGGTCTTTCCATAAAGTCTGAGATCCATTTATGTATTAAATAATTAATTCACTCATCATTTGTTGAGCACTGAATACCCTTTAGACTTGCCTTCCTTTGTGACTTTGCTCATAAAGGCCATCCCTTTGGGAGTACCTCTATCTCATCTCCATGGAGACCTAACCCATCTTTCCAGACCCACTCTCTGGGTACCATCTTCAGACAGAAAATGATTTTCCATTGTTACAGCCTCTGTTTGTGCCCTTCTGGCACTACTCCATCCAGTTAGTGTGAGAACCTTAGTTCACTGTTTCCTCACCCTATCACCAGCAAGCTGGTGCTGTTTCTCTCATTAAACACAGAGCCCCACCCCCCCAAGCTGGAAAACTCAGTAATGGGGGCTGATATAAGCTACTGAGGTGGGACTATTTGAAGTTGCCAATAACCAGCCATTTTTTAAGTTGCAAAAATTGCCATTCCATGTAGTTCGACCAAAAGAAATTGCATCTGACTTTATTGGGGTTTATGATTTATCAATAAGCAATTCTGGACTTTATACACTGGGATTTGTGATCTCCTATGCTCAAGATATTTCCTCACTGTAGCATCCTGTTATCAGAGAAGCTTAGATTTTACTTTTAGTTTTTCATGTTAAGGATCTTAAAAAGGTAAAGCCATATACAAAAGTATAGAGAAGAACATACACACCCAGACACTCCTCAACCAGCTTCAAAACTATCAAATTCATATTCAGTCTTATTTCATTCTCAACCCACCCACCCACTGCCTCCTTGCCCCTTGCCAATTATTCTTATGCAATTCCCAGATACCAAGATATCAAATTATTGGAAAACAGTTCAGCATATGTTTCTAAAAAATAAGCAATCTTTTAAATATATATATATAGCCAAAATATTTTAAAATAAATTATTGACAATTTCTTAATATTGTCAGATTTAGTGAGAGAAGAGACACTTGACACATATATGTGTCACTTGACATATATATCTAATAAAGTACAGTAAGACAAAAGATAGTTTGAAGCAGGGTCTAAATTAGTTTTACACATTGTGTTTGGTGGACATTCCACTAAGTTTCTTTCAGTCCTTAATTTTCCCTCCCAGATATTGCCTGAACCAAATAGTTCTCTAACAGTCCCCATTGACTCTGGGGCCCTTGAGATTAACTGGGTTGTGTCCAATGTCCCAGATCAAGCCAGTGACACAGGCCAGGGATGGAGCCCAGATGTTGGGCAGTGCGAGCCTCCCCATCCCTCACCCGGAGGCCCCACCCAGGCCCACTCCGGAGGCCCGTCCTGGGGTCAGAACCACTGCCCTCTACAGATCACCACTTCCTGTTTATCTTTCCAGGACACAGTGAGCACTGCTGTGAAAAAGGTTCAATGGGTTTCCTGACACACAAAGCCCCTAAAAGGCAATATTTTGATGATTTAAGTATAAATGATCAGCAACATGTGGATTTCATTTCCTTCAGAATACACTTGGGTATGAAAATTAAGGGGAAATGTGCTTGGCAAAGTACAGCCCGGGCTTCCTCAACTGCCTGACAGGGTTTAAGATGTTTAGTGAATCTGAAGTGAGGTTCCCCCTTTTCTCTGCACTCTCCCACCAGGCTCATGCTCATCTGGACTGGCCCTGCTACCGCACGGGGCTGTGACCTTGTTAAGAAAGGCAGAGGGAGAGGAGAAGCAGGAAAAAGAAGAGGCGGAGAGATTCTCCTAACTGGGCTCTGCCTTGCCCAGAAGAAAACTGACCTGTCTTTAGAATCAGTCCAAGGGAAGTCCTGCCAGGTCCCCCTGCCCTTACGCCCTTAGGGGCCAGCCACACACTTCCTTTCTCCTGAAGAATAACCATGTGGAATCACACAAGAGGCAAAGCAAACACGTGGGGGATTTTCCCCTTCTTTACTAGGGTTAAAACGGTGTTGATTCCATGACACAGGTAGATGGTCTCCCAAGCTCCAGATAATCCAGGCCACTAGGCAACCATAGTTTCTGGTGTTGGAAGAGGAAAGTCAGAAAGAGCTTCTGAAGAAAGGAGACTGCAGTGGAGAAAGAAAGAAGGAAGGGAAAGCAAAAAGAGAACTGGAAGGAGAGGAAAGGGAAGGACGGAATGTGCACAGTGTTGAGCCGGAAAGGTGGCCTTAGGACCACTAGTCAGGGCTGCTGACCCTAGAACAGGATTTGGGGACTTTACTAGTGGTCCAGCTAAGACTCCACGCTCCCAATGCAAGGGATCTCGGTTTGATTCCTGATCGGGGAACTAGATCCCACATGCTGCAACTTAGGATCCTGCATGCTGCAACTAAGAGTTGGTGCAATCAGCAATCCCACTGCTGGGCATACACACCAAGGAAACCAGAATTGAAAGAGACACGTGTACCCCAATGTTCATCGCAGCACTGTTTATAATAGCCAGGACATGGAAACAACCTAGATGTCCATCAACAGATGAATGGATAAGCAAGCTGTGGCATATATACACAATGGAGTACTACTCTGCCATTAAAAAGAATAAATTTGAATCAGTTCTAATGAGATGGATGAAACTGGAGCCTATTATACAGAGTGAAGTAAGCCAGAAAGAAAAACACCAATACAGCATACTGACACATATATACGGAATTTAGAATGATAGTAAGGACGACCCTGTATGTGTGACAACAAAAGGACACAGACATAGACAATGGACTTTTGGCCTCAGAGGGAGTAGGAGAGGGCGGGATGATCTGGGAGAATGGCACTGAAGCATATATACTGTTATGTAAGAAACGAATCACCAGTCTCTATTTGATACAGGATGCAGGATGCTTGGGGCTGGTGTACGGGGATGATCCAGAGAGACGTTGGGGGGTGGGAGGTGGGAGGGAGATTTGGGATTGGGAGCTTGTGTGTACCTGTGGTGGATTCATGTCGATGTATGGCAAACCCAATAGAGTATTGTAAAGTTAAATTTAAAAATAAATAAATAAATAAATTTTAAAAAAAAGAGAGAATAAATAAATACTTTTTAAAATAAAATAGTGTCTTGGTCAGCCAGTTAGTTCCAGACCTGCCTCTTTTGGGGCACACTACAAATAATGCAAGGAACAATTTTGGGGGGAAATTTCATAAACCAGGGCAGACTTCCTTTCTCTCTGTTTTTTGTTTTAATCATCACAGTCAGTAAAAACATCTCCAGAGGCCTTGCTGCTTATTCTGAGGAGCGGATGCTAGACTTCTCTGTGTCCTGGGGCACCCACCATGGTGAGGGCCATGCAGGATCCCAGAGCTACCACCCAGTGTGGCCAGTAATCACGGCTGGGAGTTCCCAGGTGTCCCCAGCCAGATGAACATAGAGGTGGGCACATCCCATGTGCTAGGCATTGTTGTGGGGGGTCCCAGGGAATAGGATAGAAGATAAGAAAGGCTGCGCTTCCACTCCTTGGGGCTTGCTGTGTGCTGAGTCACTTTAATCATGTCCAATTCTTGGCCCTCCAGGCTCCTCTGTCCGTGGGATTCTCCAGGCAAGAATACTGGAGTGGGTTGCCACTTCCTCCTTCAGGGGATCTTCCAGATCCAAGAATCAAACCCTGTATCTCTTGCATCTCCTTCATTGGCAGGCAGGTTCTTTACCCTTAATGCTACTTGGGAAGCTCTCCTTGGGGCTTGGGGCTTACATAGGACAAAATCTTGGTGAGACAGTGGGAACAGAGCAGAAACATCGTATTCCCAGTCACATGCTGGCATTAGTCAAGGTAAAGGTGACTTGGCTTCAGGTTCCCCTGAAGGAGATGCCCAGATAAGAGGAGCCTCTGGGGACAAGACAGAAAAGGCAAAAAGGCCTTGCCAGTGAAGGCTAGTGCATGGGCAGCTGAGGCTCAGTGACCCTGGGGCTCCATGAACACCTCTAGAGTACCCCTAGGATGGTCCCACCAAGAGGTGAGCAGCTGGGATGTAGGTCCTCCAGTTCATTGGGGAGGGGGAACTCCTGGGGCTTTTTTGTCCTTCCTCCCCAAGGATTCCTAGGCCCCTAGAACATCTTTGGGTGGGAAGCTTTGGGTTGGATGGAACGGTCTTTGGCTGGCCTCCCGGGTGAGTCCAAGTGAGTCTGGGCAGGGGTTTTGTACTAGCTCCAGCTTCCAAGCAGACACCAGCATTTGCCCAGATGAACAGAGTGGAATCTGGGGGTGGGAGATGACAGGTGAGTAGCAGAGACCAGGAGTTGTGCTTCTCCCAGCAAGAGATGGGGTAGCAGCCCTACCTCTGGGCAGCCCCACACACTGGTGGGCTCGGCCCCCATTCAAGTCACCGCAGTCCCCTGGACTCCAGCTCTTCTGCCCAGAACCAGGCACAAGAAATAGGAAAGTGCTTTTTCCCTGGGCTCTGGGTGGCCTGGATCAAGTTCACAGTCATTAGAAGGAAATGCGGAGCACAATTGTGTATGAACCTTCAGTGGCCGCATTCATGAGAGGAATCACTGGCAGATGTTTTGTTTTTGTAGAATTTTCATGAACGAGGGGGCATTACCGTCCATTATTCATTTCCTTTCAATTGCAGTGAATAGTTTCAGTGGCAAATATCAAATTTCTGTATTTACAGAAAACCGGCACATGTGTTGATAATGGTGCAATCCAGTATTTACTCTATAAAGTGCTGACTTGTTTTTCATTAATATAGACATTTGGTAATTATTACTATAACTATTCATTAAAATGTGAAAGTAGCTAAATAATAAGTTGATAGGCCATTTATTCTGTGCTCCCAGGGGGTAAAAATAGCCAACTTCTCTTTGATAATCCTGGTTTTTTAGATTTTGGACAATTCAACTTCTATCTGAATGAGCAATCTGGAGAAAGCACACGCTTGGCACATGGCAGATGATCAATAAAAATACTTTGACAAATGTTTATTGGTTGACAAAGCTACTAAGAATCGGCTTTATCCTTAAATCCTCTAGGCAGAGTTAATGTCAGTCCATGAAGTTTCCACCACAGGCACAGGCACCGCATCCATGCTAGGTGACGAGATGAAGCCTGGATGCACAGTAATCGCTTGATCACACCTTCAACTTGGCAAAGATCTTGAGTAGGATCATTTTAAAAAGCACTTTAAAGGGCCAAAGGTAAATAACTTCAGTGCCTCATAAGAAAATCCTCCAAGCTGATTGAATAAGAGCTCCCATGTCTGGGCCTTGTAGCCTAGGAAACGTGTACCTATAACCACAATCCCTTCATTCACTCATTTGTTGGCTCATTCATTCATTCATGAATTCTGATGAAGTCTACTGCAGGAGGGTAGCACACGGGGTGGTAAGGAGCCAAAGAAAAACAATGTATAGACCTGTCTTCCAGGGACCCGGGGCTTAGGGATAAGGGACCTTCATATTGGAAAGCGTCAAGGATGACAACAGAGTCTGAACCTATCCCCTCAGATGAGCAAAGGCAGCTATGCTGCTGTGCCCAGTCGCTCAGTCCTGTCTGACTCTTTGCAACCCCATGCACTGTAGCCCACCAGGCTCTTCTGTCCATGGGGATTCTCCAGACCAGAATCCTGGAGTGGGTGGCTATTCCCTCCTCCAGGAGATCTCCCAAATTCAGGGACTGAACCCAGGTCTCTTGCATTACAGCCAAGACTCTTTACCATCTGAGGCACCAGGGAAGCCCAAGGCCCATAAAGATCTGGGGGCTCTGTGCCATAAGTTGGATCTCATGCATTCTCCATTTTGACATCGATTTACTAAGGGCAGTGAGTGCAAGTGCACACAGGTGGAGGCCAAAGAGATGGACGTTAAAATGATTGTGTCAGTTTCAGTCCAGTTGTGAACACTTGTTTACAGATGTTTACTCTTGAATCTAGTAGAAATGATTGCTTTGTCCTGTAAGTTTCTGAATTAAAACTCAAGTCTCTCAATTTTCTTACATTTTCAAAGTTTATATATATATATATATACACTTCTATTTGTGTATAAGTATATATGTACATATAGATATTTATTTATAGTGTATATGTTTAGATATGTTTGTAGAGTTTCCTGGGATGCAAGGCCCAAACCCACAACACCCTTTTCAAGTGACCCAAAGGCTTCATCTTGGACTTGGTCCTGAAAATTAGTTTTTTGCATTTTTGTTGTTGCTGTTTAAATAGCAGCTGCTTCCAGTGACTTTTCAAGTTTTTCTTCCTGGTTGCTAACACTCCAAAGCAGTCTGAAAACCAATTTTACACTTAATAAAGTTTAACTATTCAATATTTTTCATTTTAAAACTAAATAACAGACATTTAAAAGAATATTTCTTTTTTAATGACACTCATGCCACTATTTTATAAAACCAAATGACATCCACCGTGCATTCCTCTCTCTTTAACTGCCAAATACTCTATTAGTCAAGTTTGCTCATATTTACAAGATTTTGGAGCAGGGGGATGTTTTACTGCTATCAGAAGATCTAACATCTGTTTCTCCAGGGATTTTCCATGTGTTCTATAGTTTGCAACAATTGAAACCACTGTTTTCAAAATGCATTTGGATTAAAGGCAATGTACTAAGACTGGATTTCACTTCACAAGAGCCTTGCACATACATCTGGGGCTTTCACTCGTGTAATTTTCCCAAATAGCAAGACATTCGCTCTGGATTTAGGTAGGTGACATGCAATAATAGCAGAGTCCAGTGGAGTGCAGAGTCCAGTGGAGTGCTTGTGTAAAATAATGTAGGTGAAGGCACTTGGGTGTGGGGAGAGTTTTCTGGGCTCCTGTTTCTGCCTGGGGCACCACATCAAAGGATGTTCCCTTGGTTTTGTTGCTTCAGAACCCAGAGCAGCAGGGGCCCCTCCAGTTCATCTCCTTGCATTCAGGAAGGAAGAGGGTCTTGCCTGGCTATTTATCAGCAACACTGTCCAGTAGAACTTTCTGCCATGATACAAATGGTTGATTATATATTTGTACTGGTCCTTTGATAATAGGATGATGTTGCTTCAAACCCCATGTGATTATTGTGTATTGAAATATGGCCAATGAGACTGAAGAACTGAGTTTTTCTTGTATTCAAAGTTTTTAAATTCCAATTTAAATTCTAATACCCAAGTGGTGCTAGTGGTAAAGAACCTGCCTGCCAATGCAGGAGATGTAAGAAAGGTAGGTTTGATCCCTGGGTCAGGAAGATCCCCTGGAGTAGGGCATGGCAACCCACTCTAGTATTCTTGCCTGGAGAATCCCATAGACAGAGGATCTACAGTCCTCTGGTGAGTTACGATCCATAGGGTCACAAAGAGTTGGACATGACTGAAGGGACTTAGCAGGC
Organism: Neotragus pygmaeus; assembly: GCA_006410875.1. Taxonomy (NCBI): domain Eukaryota; kingdom Metazoa; phylum Chordata; class Mammalia; order Artiodactyla; family Bovidae; genus Neotragus; species Neotragus pygmaeus. The sequence continues at coordinate 40,801 of SJYV01027777.1, forward strand.
ACGCATCCATTTATAGCTAATGGCTACCACATCAGACCATGCATAAAGGACTCGGTCCTGCTAAGATCAGTCATCTTTTGATGTGTCTGGACTGAGGCATCAGCTCAAGGGAGCAAATAGCACCATTGGCCCAAACTATTTACTACTGTGCCCAGTGCCAGTCTAGGTGTCACTCACGTTCAGATCAGGAAAAGGAGCTCTTCCTAAAGACATTTTTCTCTTATTTGTTACAAAGTGACATCATAATATGCAAAGCTACCATGTCAAGGCTATGGCAGGCACCCCCTAAGCTTCTGCTCAACCGTATGTAAGAGTCTCCTTTCCATGTGGTTTCAGATACTTGGATATGGGCATATATTGCAGGCTACTGGCTCCAGAAGAACAGAGGCTGGATGCCCCTCACTGCATACCCCAGGACAATAAGCAGGAATCTAGACAAACCACAAAGAGGTTTGGTAAGAAGCTGACTCTGGGAACTCTTCTTCCTGACCAGAAGCCCATCTCCTAGAGGTCTCCTTTCTATTGATTTTGTGATGGACTATCATAAACTCTCTCCTGTAGGTTATCCCCACAACATTTCAGGTTTTGGGAAACAGTTACAAAGCACCCCTTTCAGCTTATGTTCCCTGGAACAAGAGTCCTGGGATAACTTCCTCTCCTCCACATACTTCTCTTCCTCTATCAGAGGAGCCAGGCTTGTTCCCATGATGGAGGCAGAGGCCAAAGTATGTCAGGCCTCCTGAGGCCTCGCTCAGAATGGACCGGCCACCACTTCTATCTTGGGCTTTGGCCAAAGCTGGTCACAAGGGGTGGAGAAATGCATTCTGATCCCTGAAAAGAATTCCAAAGTCACATGGCAGAGTGCAAGGAGAGAGGAGATAGGAAGGAGAGAGGAATTGGGCCCTTAATTCACCTATCACAAATTCTAAAACAATACTAGCCAAGCTAGCATTATTGAGCACAATTATTGAGTACTCATTGAGCATAATGAACATGTGCTCAAGGACTGAGTACATACTAGTGAAAGTGCTCAGTCATTAGGTCATGTCTGGTTTTGTGACCCCATGGACTCTAGCCCATCAGGCTCCTCTGCCCATGAAATTTTCCAGGCAAGAATACTGGAGTGGGGTGCCATTTCCCACTTCAGGGAATCTTCCTGACCCAGGGATTGAAACTGTATCTCTTGTGCTCCTGCATTGGCAGGTAGAGTCTTTACAACAAGTGCCACCTGGGAAGTGTTATCTTTTGGCAATAAGAATATAGGTAATTCTTTTTATCTGTGCTTCATCTATAGTTTATTCATTTTTTCTTGCATTTTTGAATTATATAATAGGTGCATTTTAATGTTTGCTAATAAAGGGAATAGATGTGTGCAAATAAGTTGAAAAATATAGACAAGTAGGAAATAAACTCCCAAACTATATTTTTCGCCAAGAGCATTACTAGTACTGTGAGACAGTACCTGGTTGGAGACCGTCATATGTATTGCAGGATATACATCTTTGGCTCCCCTCATATCCAATGATTGGAATGGCCTAAACCATTCTGATAATCACCCCTCCATAGCAACCACCATCACTATGTTTCCAGTGGCTTCTTGAGTTTTCCTCCATAACACTAGAAGCCACATTTACCCTTTTGGCATGCTGATTTTTTTTTTGTTTTGTTTTGGTATTTCTGTGCATAACATTAATTCATTCACTCATTTAAATATGTTTAATGTTTATCTTATTTATTATTTTACTGTTTTCCAATGACATAACACTCACATGGATAATTTTGATTACAGTTATTTTTCATTTAATTTGATATAATGTATTTTTTTTACATGCACCCTAGATGTTCCAAGTCTNTATATATATATATATACACTTCTATTTGTGTATAAGTATATATGTACATATAGATATTTATTTATAGTGTATATGTTTAGATATGTTTGTAGAGTTTCCTGGGATGCAAGGCCCAAACCCACAACACCCTTTTCAAGTGACCCAAAGGCTTCATCTTGGACTTGGTCCTGAAAATTAGTTTTTTGCATTTTTGTTGTTGCTGTTTAAATAGCAGCTGCTTCCAGTGACTTTTCAAGTTTTGCTTCCTGGTTGCTAACACTCCAAAGCAGTCTGAAAACCAATTTTACACTTAATAAAGTTTAACTATTCAATATTTTTCATTTTAAAACTAAATAACAGACATTTAAAAGAATATTTCTTTTTTAATGACACTCATGCCACTATTTTATAAAACCAAATGACATCCACCGTGCATTCCTCTCTCTTTAACTGCCAAATACTCTATTAGTCAAGTTTGCTCATATTTACAAGATTTTGGAGCAGGGGGATGTTTTACTGCTATCAGAAGATCTAACATCTGTTTCTCCAGGGATTTTCCATGTGTTCTATAGTTTGCAACAATTGAAACCACTGTTTTCAAAATGCATTTGGATTAAAGGCAATGTACTAAGACTGGATTTCACTTCACAAGAGCCTTGCACATACATCTGGGGCTTTCACTCGTGTAATTTTCCCAAATAGCAAGACATTCGCTCTGGATTTAGGTAGGTGACATGCAATAATAGCAGAGTCCAGTGGAGTGCAGAGTCCAGTGGAGTGCTTGTGTAAAATAATGTAGGTGAAGGCACTTGGGTGTGGGGAGAGTTTTCTGGGCTCCTGTTTCTGCCTGGGGCACCACATCAAAGGATGTTCCCTTGGTTTTGTTGCTTCAGAACCCAGAGCAGCAGGGGCCCCTCCAGTTCATCTCCTTGCATTCAGGAAGGAAGAGGGTCTTGCCTGGCTATTTATCAGCAACACTGTCCAGTAGAACTTTCTGCCATGATACAAATGGTTGATTATATATTTGTACTGGTCCTTTGATAATAGGATGATGTTGCTTCAAACCCCATGTGATTATTGTGTATTGAAATATGGCCAATGAGACTGAAGAACTGAGTTTTTCTTGTATTCAAAGTTTTTAAATTCCAATTTAAATTCTAATACCCAAGTGGTGCTAGTGGTAAAGAACCTGCCTGCCAATGCAGGAGATGTAAGAAAGGTAGGTTTGATCCCTGGGTCAGGAAGATCCCCTGGAGTAGGGCATGGCAACCCACTCTAGTATTCTTGCCTGGAGAATCCCATAGACAGAGGATCTACAGTCCTCTGGTGAGTTACGATCCATAGGGTCACAAAGAGTTGGACATGACTGAAGGGACTTAGCAGGCACGCATCCATTTATAGCTAATGGCTACCACATCAGACCATGCATAAAGGACTCGGTCCTGCTAAGATCAGTCATCTTTTGATGTGTCTGGACTGAGGCATCAGCTCAAGGGAGCAAATAGCACCATTGGCCCAAACTATTTACTACTGTGCCCAGTGCCAGTCTAGGTGTCACTCACGTTCAGATCAGGAAAAGGAGCTCTTCCTAAAGACATTTTTCTCTTATTTGTTACAAAGTGACATCATAATATGCAAAGCTACCATGTCAAGGCTATGGCAGGCACCCCCTAAGCTTCTGCTCAACCGTATGTAAGAGTCTCCTTTCCATGTGGTTTCAGATACTTGGATATGGGCATATATTGCAGGCTACTGGCTCCAGAAGAACAGAGGCTGGATGCCCCTCACTGCATACCCCAGGACAATAAGCAGGAATCTAGACAAACCACAAAGAGGTTTGGTAAGAAGCTGACTCTGGGAACTCTTCTTCCTGACCAGAAGCCCATCTCCTAGAGGTCTCCTTTCTATTGATTTTGTGATGGACTATCATAAACTCTCTCCTGTAGGTTATCCCCACAACATTTCAGGTTTTGGGAAACAGTTACAAAGCACCCCTTTCAGCTTATGTTCCCTGGAACAAGAGTCCTGGGATAACTTCCTCTCCTCCACATACTTCTCTTCCTCTATCAGAGGAGCCAGGCTTGTTCCCATGATGGAGGCAGAGGCCAAAGTATGTCAGGCCTCCTGAGGCCTCGCTCAGAATGGACCGGCCACCACTTCTATCTTGGGCTTTGGCCAAAGCTGGTCACAAGGGGTGGAGAAATGCATTCTGATCCCTGAAAAGAATTCCAAAGTCACATGGCAGAGTGCAAGGAGAGAGGAGATAGGAAGGAGAGAGGAATTGGGCCCTTAATTCACCTATCACAAATTCTAAAACAATACTAGCCAAGCTAGCATTATTGAGCACAATTATTGAGTACTCATTGAGCATAATGAACATGTGCTCAAGGACTGAGTACATACTAGTGAAAGTGCTCAGTCATTAGGTCATGTCTGGTTTTGTGACCCCATGGACTCTAGCCCATCAGGCTCCTCTGCCCATGAAATTTTCCAGGCAAGAATACTGGAGTGGGGTGCCATTTCCCACTTCAGGGAATCTTCCTGACCCAGGGATTGAAACTGTATCTCTTGTGCTCCTGCATTGGCAGGTAGAGTCTTTACAACAAGTGCCACCTGGGAAGTGTTATCTTTTGGCAATAAGAATATAGGTAATTCTTTTTATCTGTGCTTCATCTATAGTTTATTCATTTTTTCTTGCATTTTTGAATTATATAATAGGTGCATTTTAATGTTTGCTAATAAAGGGAATAGATGTGTGCAAATAAGTTGAAAAATATAGACAAGTAGGAAATAAACTCCCAAACTATATTTTTCGCCAAGAGCATTACTAGTACTGTGAGACAGTACCTGGTTGGAGACCGTCATATGTATTGCAGGATATACATCTTTGGCTCCCCTCATATCCAATGATTGGAATGGCCTAAACCATTCTGATAATCACCCCTCCATAGCAACCACCATCACTATGTTTCCAGTGGCTTCTTGAGTTTTCCTCCATAACACTAGAAGCCACATTTACCCTTTTGGCATGCTGATTTTTTTTTTGTTTTGTTTTGGTATTTCTGTGCATAACATTAATTCATTCACTCATTTAAATATGTTTAATGTTTATCTTATTTATTATTTTACTGTTTTCCAATGACATAACACTCACATGGATAATTTTGATTACAGTTATTTTTCATTTAATTTGATATAATGTATTTTTTTTACATGCACCCTAGATGTTCCAAGTCTTTTGACTTTCTAAAGTTATCTTTCCTTTAACAAAAACAAAATTTTTCGAAGGTATCCAATTTGCCACAAGAAGTCAAGTCAATGACTTCTTGTGGATTTCTAGATGGTAGAGAGGCACCCGGACTCTTCTCATGGCTGTGACTGTAATCACCCCTTTCCATTCTGTCTTCCCCATCATCCCAGGCACCTCTTGTGCTGCCCTCTTTCCCATCACCTTTCATGGACATTTCTCCTCTCTTCACTTACTTCTAAAGAAAGATTTGCTGAAGGGACCTGTTTCTATACAGTTCTGGAGATAACAGAAGGCGACTACTGCGTGGAGCTGGGACCAACTTGGATGTGCATTTCAGGCATCATGGGCGCCCAGGTTCACTGGCCATAGCATGTTTTAGGGAACTCTTGGAGTATGCAGGGAGAACTGCATCATACCCTTCTTGCCTGTAAGTTTTGAGTCAATTGAGAATCAGATGAAAGTTTCAACATGATAACTAGATAACAGCTAAATTATTGGGGTAAATAGCTTGGATCTAGAGCTGAAGTCAACATTCTGATACTTTTCCTCAAAGTTTTGCATCGAAAGTTTTGTACCTAAATCTTGCATCAAAAAAACAAGAGAGTTCCAGAAAAACATCTACTTCTGCTTTATCGATTGCACCAAGGCCTTTGACTATGTGGCTCACAACAAACTAAAATTCTTAAAGAGGTGGGAATGCCAGACCACCTTACCTGCCTCCTGAGAAATCTATATGCAGGTCAAGAAGCAGCAGTTAGAACTGGACATGGAACAACAGACTGGTTCCAGATAGGGGAAAGGAGTACCTCAAGGCTGTGTATTGTCACCCTGCTTATTAAACTTATATGTAGAGTATATCATGTGAAATTCTGGGCTGGATGAAACACAAGGTGGAATCAAGATTACTGGGATAAACATCAATAACCTCAGATATGCAAGTAACACCACCCTTATGGCAGAAAGCAAAGAAGAACTAAAGAGCCTCTTGATGAAAGTGAAAGAGGAGAATGAAAAAGTTGGCTTAAAGCTCAGCATTCAGAAAACTAAGATCACGTCATCCATTCCCATCACTTCATGGCGAATAGATGGGAAAACAATGGAAACATTGGCAGACTTTATTTTCTTGAGCTCCAAAATCACTGCAAATGGTGACTGCAGCCATGAAATTAAAACACGCTTGCTCCTTTGAAGAAAAGCTATGACCAACCTAGACAGCATATTAAAAATCAGAGACATTACTTTGCCAACAAAGGTCCTTCTAGTCAAATCTATGGTTTTTCTAGTAGTCATGTATGGATGTGAGAGTTGGACTGTGAGGAAAGCTGAGTGCCGAAGAAGTGATGCTTTTGAACTGTGTGTCGGAGAAGACTCTTGAGAGTCCCTTGGACTGCAAGGAGAGCAAACCAGTCAATCCTAAAGGAAATCAGTCCTGAATATTCATTGGAAGGACTGGTGCTGAAGCTGAAACTCCAACACTTCAGCCACTTGATGCATAGAACTGACTCCTTGGAAACGACCTGGATGCTGGGAAAGATTGAAGACAGGAGGAGAAGGGGACAGCAGAGGATGTCATCACCGACTCAATGGACATGAGTTTGAGCAAGCTTCAGGAGTTGGTGATGGACAGGGAAGCCTTGTGTGCTGCAGTCCATCGGGTTGCAAAGAGTCAGACATGACTGAGCAACTGAACTGAACTGAACTCACCAGATGAATGGAGAATTATGACCCATTTCTCAGGAGAGGCCAGTTGTAGAGAATGTGTTATGGGAACTGAATTAGAAGATGCCATTTAGAGCAGCCACCAAGAAATTTCCTCTTGAACACCTATCCTCCACTCTACACACCTATAAACTGAGCATCCATCAGCTGAATATGAGAAATGCCTTCCAAGGAAAGAAAACCTCCTGGAAAAGTGTTAATAGGGACTCATGGAAGGAGAAGAGGAGGTTAATTTTTCTACAAAATTTCTGTTCAATTGTTCTGTTTATTTTCTGTTGGGTTGTCATCTATCTACATATGAAAAAAATTCTTCATATATTCTGTGTAGAAACAATTTGTTAGTTTTTTGTGTTACAAATATAATCTCCCATTTTGTGACTTCTAAGTTGTGCATGGTATACTCAATTTTCTAATTCTGATATGGTATACCAATCTCTTTTCTTTTTCTTTAGTACATTTTGTGCCTGTTTAAGAAGCATTTTCCAATACCAAAGGTCTTAAACATATGCTCCCATATTATTAATAAATTTTCTAAAAGTTTTATAAGTTTTGCTTTTCATATTTAGCTTCATAATACATCCAAAGTTGACTTTTGTGAATGGTGTGAGGTAGGGATCTAATTCCAATTTTCATTTCCATAAAAAATACTATATTTTTCTAGAATCATTTACTTAAATATAGATGTCTTCCCCCATTGCTCTATAGTAATATCTCTGCTTATGGATTTTTCCATTCTATTGTGTTCATCTGGATATCAAAGACTTGTTATAAAACTAATGTGATGGTGGCCACAGATGGATAAATACATTGAGTCTTCTCACCATGTTCTTCCTTTTCAAGAGTGCCTTGGCTATACTCAGCATTCTGTTTTTCCATACAATTTCAAATCACCTTGTTAAAATCCACAAGATCAATTTGAGGGAAAATGACATTTTAAACATATTGAGTTCAAGCACTATCCTTTTGTTCAGTTCTTATTATTTTAAGTATGACTTAACAAGCAGACTGTCAGATTTTGTTTGTTAATCCTGAGAGTTCCTGACCATTCCAGCTACTCCAGCAACTGCTGGAGTGCAGCTGTTTACATTTAGAGGAGTCATGAATAAATTTAGTTTCATTTCCTCTATCTAACTTTATGTTTATGCCTGTTGTACACTGCGGTGTCCTTTTTCCTTTTCTTTGTTTTTTCAGTTTGATCATGTTGCTATTCATTCCACTTTTGCCTCTGCTATAAAGAAGATCGATTGCACTTTTCTTTTACACTTATTGCTATCTTCCTTTCCCCTGCTCTTTGATCCAAATATATATTACTTCACCATTATTCAGAAGTTAGTTACCATTTATTTCCTGTGTTCTTCCCTCATGAAGCCTTAATTACCCCATCTCAGAATTTCTCAATGAGAGGTATAAAATAATTTCACTTACCCCAACTATTCCCAAGCCTTCCTTTTATTTACTATGTGAACTTTGATATTTTTTCCTCCCTCTTCTCTCCCTATCACTCTCACTTGAAGATTTTATTAAAATGGTTTAGCTACTGTGTTCCTTTTATTCTGTGTCTTTATAAAAATAATGACACTTTCTATGTATATGCATGCATTTATGTTGAATATTTGATATTTATATATTAGCCAGTTTCATTGTTCACTGCATTTTCTCTTATCTTCATCTTCTCTCATCTTTATTTTTTTTTCATTAAAGTAATTTTACAAGTATTCTGCTCAGATTGGATATTTGGGTGATGTACTTTCTAATTTTTTTAGCACATTTCTTTCACAGTACTAGATTTGTGCTATGTCACCAGACATAGAAATTTCTCATTATAGGTCTTTCTTTATTCATCTATAGAAACAATTCTATTGTCTTCCAGCATTTAGTAGGGCAGATGAAAAGTCTGATGTTATTAACTTGTGCTGTTTACTTGGAAGCAAGTATAATTTTAATTTTTCTGTGAAATTCAAGAATTTCACCAAGTGGGTCTAGACATGTGTTTGTGTCTATATGTGTTTCTTCATTAATTTATTTCAATTTATTTAAGCACTTTAAATCTGCAGACTTTCCTCAGTTCATTGAATGTATACATTTGTTAAAGTTTAATAATATCTCTTATATATCAGCTACTTATTTTCCCATAATTTCTGTCACTCACATGTTAGATCTCTAGGATTTATCCCTTAATCCTCTTACCTATTCTATCAAGTTCATAATCTTTTTGCATATTTTTCTGTTCTTTCAAGTATCTCTTGCTCTTGACTTGTGACAGTATTAATTTAATCTTAACTGATAAATCTTTCATTTGATTTATTTACCATTTTTTCACTTTATTTTAAGCCATCTCCCCAAGTATTTTATTATGAAAATAAATTTTCTTACATCTTATGCTTCTTTTTTATCCAGATATTCACAACCTCCTCCAGCAGTTTTTTTTTTTTTTTTTTACTAGGTTTGCATACTAAGAGTTCTTCCTGATCCTTCTCATTAAGGTCTCTGGGCTCTTTTAATTAGAATATTATTCTTTCTGGATTTATATAGTTCAGTTAGCTACAGCTGCTGCTTTTTTTCTTTTTTTTTTTCTGAACAGCAGGGGTTGTATGGATGATGAAAAAAATGTGGTAGTTCCTGGCCCAAAGAGCCTGAAAAGTAAAGGCAATTGTCACCTGCTATTAAGTACCTGGAGAGATCTCTTGCTCATTGATGTCTCAACTCAGGATATTGAGCACCAAGATCAGGAACACCTCAGTTTACCCACTCATTTCACTCCTTGACCTTCAAGAATGTCCCTAGACAGCTCTCCCCAGGTCACATTGCACTCCTCCCCTGCTCCCAAGCTGCATCACTGTTCTTTGGTCACTATTCACCACCTATGCTCCCTGCACAGGACATTAGTTCCCAAAGATTCTTGCCACTAAGCCAAGTCCTGTAGATTCCAGAAGGTCTGTGGTTAGGAGAGGCTGGTAGCGTGGATGAGGTTGTTGAGGCTACAACCCATTCGGTAGAATCCTCTTTATACTGTTGCCCAGGAGAACCCAAATAATCGGAAAATTTGCAGATAAATTTTCAGTGGAGCAAGGTCCATAGACTGTAGGAAAGTAATTTTGAACCTAGAAATCTACATCCAATCAACTAACATTATTGTGAGGGAACGATGAAAATGTTCTCATCTGATATACCTATAAACAGATGTTTATAGCAACTTTTGTTCATAATTGCTAAAAGCTGGAAACAAGTCAAATGCTATCCAGTGTGTAAGTGGATAAACAAATAGAAGTACCTCTTCAGCAATAAACGAGAATAAACTATTAATTCATGTAAAAATTTGTATAGCTTTCAAAGGCATTATGCTGAGTAAAAAAAATCAGTTTTGAAGGTTACATATTATATGATTCCTTTTAAATGATATTCTTGAGAAGTCAAAACAATAGTGATGGAGAAGAAATCCGCAGTAGTCAGGGACTAGGATGTGGGGAGTGGATGTGACTATAAAGAGATAAAAACAAGGGAGGGTTTTGTGTGATGGAATTCTTCTATTACAAGTCGTGGGATTTATTATATGAATCTATGTATGTGTCAAAGTTTTTGGAAATGTACACAAACATCAGTTTTACTCTAAATTAATTTTGAAAAGGAAAGGAAAGAAAGAAGTAAAGAAAAGAAACAATAGGCATAGTGGGTTCAACCTGAAGTCATGCCTTTAGACAAGTAAGAATTCCATAAATAGAGAACTGAGAAAACAGAGGAAAAAAATTATATCGAAAATATAATAGATTTCCCAGAACAGAATCTTCAGTTTGAAGTACTCCACAATAAATGAAAATATCACTTCATTTTCCATATCAGTATTTTCATAGAAATAAGCCATCCTCTACAAAAGAGGAAGCATTAACCGGGCATCAGGTGTCTAACTCTCTCTACTGGACACTAGAAAGAAAAATGGAGCAAGACCTTCAAAGTTCTTAGGGTGACTTGGGAATTGACTTTCAAATTGGAAGTGTATAGCCAAGCAAGCTATGAGTTAAGTGAAAGGGAAGAATAAAGATATTTTCAGACTGCACAGACCTGGAAACTTACCTCAAACACACTTTTTCCTTGGGAATTATTTGATGACTCTAGCAAAACAGAGTAAACCAAGAACCAAAAAAGAGAAAAATATGAGATTCAGAAAACAGTGTATCGAAGCTGAGAAATAATGATGTCCTATTTCAGAATCCTTCCAAGCACCAAGCACAGAGACCAGTAAGTCCAAACCAGGGTGGGAAGGTGACTCCAGAATAAAAGGACAGTTGGAGGAGTATGTAGAATGATTAGAACTTCCCAGGTGGTAAAGAACCCACCTTCTGATGAGGAGACTCAAGAGAAGTGAGTTCTATCCCTAGGTGGGGAAGGGCCCCTGGAGGAGGAAATGGCAACCCACTCCGATATTCTTGCCTGGGAAATCCCATGGACAGAGGAGCCTGGCGGGCTATAGTCCCTGGGGCTGCAAAGCATCAGACACTATGGAGCAAGCAACGGGGTGGGAGTGAGGGTGGGGGTGGAGGGCAGAATGATTGAGACCTGGGAAGAACTATGGGCTCGCTAAAGACAATTGGTGATGTTAGTTTTTTAAGAACGAATNGGGGCTGCAAAGCATCAGACACTATGGAGCAAGCAACGGGGTGGGAGTGAGGGTGGGGGTGGAGGGCAGAATGATTGAGACCTGGGAAGAACTATGGGCTCGCTAAAGACAATTGGTGATGTTAGTTTTTTAAGAACGAATTTAAATTTGACTTGAGTACATCTGTCTTCAAGTGGCTTTGTGGTCAAGAGGTTGGTCTCTTGGTGAAAGAAATGTATCCTGTTACTTTGTTCTTTTGTCAAAAATATTCATATAATCATAATAAAATCAACATCATTTATTAGCTTTTGACTTGCAGACTCATTCCATAAATGAAACACAGAAGATCCAACTTTTATTATACTGCAAATATTATAAATCTTGGCCAAATAAAAGTAAAAGTTCATTTGAAAGAGGTTGGGAGGTGGAAATATCCTCGTTTTAAAAGTTAAAATTCAAAAGATTTAATTCAGAGATTGAACCTATCATTGATTAAATAAGAAATAGGGACAGAGAGGATAGAATAGTGGCTAAGAGCGTGGGGTCTCTGGGTTTGAATCCCATCTCTGTCATTTATTAGTCGTGTGATCTTGGACACATTACACAATCTTTCTGTACTTCAGTTGCCCCATCTATAAAATGAGGGTATTAAATAACTAGGTTAAATGAATGAATCTATCTAAAACACTTAGAATAGTGTATAGCACATATTATTATATACACATTTGCTACAAACTCAGAGATGAACAATAGAGAAATTAATAAAAGTGAAAAATATTATTTGAAGAAGGATAGAGATATTACTAGATGTCATGTAATTGAACAAAAGCATCATTAAAACATGGCAAAAAGTTATTAGACAATATCTATAGCTAACAAGTCAAAATGGTGAATTAGATTTCTATAAGTAGCAATAAGAAGATTTAGAGAGATTAAAGTGTTTACTTCTGGAAAGGCAGGCTGGGATTTGGAAGTATAGGAGTTGAACTTCTTGCTTACAAGAGTAAGGGCTTCTGAATCATTTGATTCTTCAGCCAGGTTCATGCATTATTGTGATAATCTTTTTTTTTTTAAAGTAAGTCAGACAAAGAAAGACAAATATCATATGATATTAAATATATGTAGAATATTTTTTAAAGGGTGCAGATGAGCCTATTTATAAAACAGAAGTAGAGTCATAGATCTACAAAACAAACTTGTGGTTTCCTGGGGTTAAGAGTGCATGTGTGTGTGCTAAGTCACCTCAGTCGTGTCCGACTCTTTGTGATCCTATAGACTGTAGCCCACCAAGCTCCTCTGTTCCTGGGAATTCTCAAGGCAAGGTAACTGGAGTTGGTGGCCATGCTCTTCTTGAGCAGATCTTCCTAGGGGAAGATCCAGGGATTGAACCCACATCTCTTATGTCTCCTGCATTGGCAGGCAAGATTTTTTTGTTTGTTTTTACCACTTCAAGGGAAGCCTGGGGGTAAGAGTGGGGAGGGATAATTTTGTAAATGGGAATTGACATATACATAGTACTAAAACAGTGACATATTATTTGGGGGGAGGGGCTCTAAAATCACTGCAGATGGTGACTGCAGCCATGAAATTGAAAGACACTTGTTTCTTGGAAGAAGTTATGACCAACCTAGACAGCATATAAAAACCAGAGACATTATTTTGCCAACAAAGGTCCATCTAGTCAAACCTATGGTTTTTCCAGTAGTCATGTATGGATGTGAGAGTTGGACCATAAAGAAAGCTGAGCACTGAAGAATTGATGCTTTTGAAATGTGGTGTTGGAGAAGACTCTTGAGAGTCCTTGGACTGCAAGGAGATCCAACCAGTCCATCCTAAAGGATAACAGTTCTGAATATTAGTTGGAAGGACTGATGTTGAAGCTGAAACTCCAATACTTTGGCCACATAATGCAAAGAACTGACTCCTTGGGAAAGACCCTGATGCTGGGAAAGATTGAAAGCAGGAGGAAAAGGTGGTGACAGAGGCTGAGATGGTTGGATGGCATCACCGAGTCAATGGGCATGAGTTTGAATAAGCTCTGGGAGTTGGTGATGGATAGGGAAGCCTGGTGTGCTGCAGTCCATGGAGTCGCAAAGAGTAGGACACAACAGAGCGACTGAATTGAACTGAACTGAAATATAAAATAGATAACTAATAAGTACCAGCTGTATCACACAGCTGAGTAGAGATAACTCTACTGACTGCTCTGTAATGACCTATATGGGAGAAGAATCTGAAAAGAGTAGATATATGTACATGTATAACTGATTCACTTTGCTGTACACCTGAAACTAACACAACATTATAAATCAATTATGCTCCAATCATAATTTTTAAAAGTTACATGCATCAAACATTGTGTCCAGGTGAATAGCATAAATGTCTATCTTCTAGATCACCTTTGTGATGAAACTGAACAAGGAAAAGTTAATCCAAGAGAATGCAAGAAAGAAATACAAACAAAAATTGGAAAACATAAAATAAGATGAGAGAATTAATCTGAGCATTTAAATAACAATGTTAGGGGATTTGCTCAGACTTCCTGTAATGAGGAACATAGTGGCTGACTAACCCCTCTTGTCCTCTCCAAATCCACCACCACATTCCCCCCAAGGCTGACCTTGCCCTGGGAAGTTCCCAAGGATACTCATACAAACCACTTCTATAGAACACTGAACCTTGTTAAAGGCCTGAACCTTGTTAAAGGCAGCTTGGGCTGCAGTCTCACATTAACCAGGTTGGAAATTTCAGGCTGTGGGCTGAGTCTGACTCTTTTCCCTGTGTTCTTCTTCCTTCCCCTCTGCTTCGATATGGGGCAGATCTGTTTGGCTAGAGAAAGTTTGTCCTTGCCTTTTCCTGCTTATGACACTTGACCTGCACTCCCCCAATAAACATGATGCAGGTTCCTTTTGTTTGTTTCTTGGCAGATTCAACTGATCTATCAGAAGAGAGAGTTCCCAAATTTAGTTATCAAATAAGATGTAGGTGTCCTCAGAGATAGAACTTCACAAAATGGAACAGAAAGTCTGAAAGTAAGGGATCAAAAGAAGTGCATAAAATAGATATTTACAAAATAAAGAAATTTAGATAAGGATATTAACTAGAACAAAATAGAAAACAGACTGGTATTTAAACAAACTGGTATTTAAACAAATGAGAAATGGACAAATCCTTGATTACAGACAGAGACTTTAACACAGCTTTCTGAAAAAATACAGATCAGTTCAATTCAGTTGCTCAGTTATGTCTGACTCTTTGCAACCCCATGGACTGAAGCACGCCAGGCTTCCCTGTCCATCACCATCTCCCGGAGCTTGCTCAAACTACAGTATAGATCAAGTTGACCAAATACATATCAAATCAACCAAAATATGCAAAATATGCTAGNGTCACTGAGTCGTGTCCAACTCTCAGTGACCCCATGGACTGTGGCCCACCAGGCTCCTCCATCCATGGAATTTTCCAGACAAGAGTACTGGAGTGGGGTGCCATTGCCTTCTCCGTCTTTTGTGCTGATAATTATTAATAGTTTCCCTTTTATGTTAAATTCTCACTCAGTCAGGTATATTTTAGAATGATTAAAAATAAGGAAAACGATATTTTATTTATTTATTTGCTGTTTCTAGAGATCTTCATTTCTTTATGATATTATACTCCTTCTGCCTGTAAGGCTTTAGTATTTCTTATAGCTCCAGTTGATAAACAGTGAATTATCTCATCCTCCCCCCCTCATCCCAAATCCTTTGTTTCACTCTAATTTTGGTAAGTTATCCTAGCTGGATATAGAATTGTGAGTTAATAGTGTTTTTCCCCAGTATTTTAAAGATGCTATTCTACTGCCTTCTGGCTTCCATAGTTATTGACAAGAATGCTGCTTTAGTAAATTTCTCTTTTTCCTTATGGCCTTCAACATTTTCTCTTTTTCATTTTTTTCTGCAGTTTCACAATGATATACAGAAGGCATTTTTGTTCTTTCTTTTGGAATTTATCTTCCTTTGTGTTCTCTGAGTTTCTTAGATCTTTGATATGGTGTATATCACTTGGTGTATATTTTTAAAGAATCTTAATCATTCTCTCTCTAAATATTTTCTGTGTCCCNGCATTTTTGTTCTTTCTTTTGGAATTTATCTTCCTTTGTGTTCTCTGAGTTTCTTAGATCTTTGATATGGTGTATATCACTTGGTGTATATTTTTAAAGAATCTTAATCATTCTCTCTCTAAATATTTTCTGTGTCCCATTTTCTCTTCACTCTCTGGAAGTCCATTTACATGTGTGTGTGTGTGTGTGTGTGTGTGTGTGTGTGTGTGTGTGTGTATTTGATTTTATATTGCCCCACAGCTCCCAAAGAAGGGCAATGCCTGATAAAGTTCAAACTACCACACAATTTGGCTCATTTCACATGCTAGCAAGGTAATGCTCAAAATCCTTCAAGCTGGGCTTCAGTGTTACATGAACTGAGAACTTTCAGATATACAAGCTGGGTTTTGAAAAGGCAGAGGAACCAAAGGTCCAAATGCCAACATTTGTTGGATTATAGAGAAAGCAAGGGAATTCCAGAAAGAAGTCTACTTCTGTCTCACTGAGTGTGCTAAAGCTTTTGACTTTGTGTGTGGAACACAACAAACTGGGAAATTCTTCAAGAGATAGGAATTCAAGACTTCCTTATTTGTCTCCTGAGAAACATGGATATGGTTCAAGGAGCAACAGTTAGAACCGGACATGAAAAAACCTACTGGTTCAAAATTGGGAAAGGAGTATGTCAGAGCTATATATTGTCATGGTGCTTATTTAACTTATATGCAGAATACATCATATGAAATACCAAGCTGGTTGACTCACAAGCTGAAACCAAGATTGCTGAGAGAAATATCAACAACCTCAGATGTGCAGATGGTACTATTCTAATGGCAGAACATGAAGAGAAACTAAGGAGACTCTTGATGAGGGTGAAAGAAGAGACTTAAAAAGCTGGCTTAAAGCTTGACATTCGAAAAACTAAGATCATAACATCCAGTCCCAACAGAAGGGGAAGAAGTGGAAACAGCGACAGATTTTATTTTCTTGGGCTCCAAAATCACTGAGAGTGGTGATTGTGGAATGAAATTAAAAGATGCTTGCTCTTTGGAAGGAAAGCTCTGACAAACCTAAACAGCATGTTAAAAAGCAGAGACATCACTTTGCCCACAAAGGTCTGCATAGTCAAAGCTATGGTTTTTCCAGCAGTCATGTATGAATGTGAGAGGTGGACCATAAAGAAGGCTGAGCACCAAAAATTGATGCTTTTGAATTGTGGTGATGGAGAAGACTCTTGAGAGTCCCTTGGACTGCAAGGAGATCAAACTAGTCAATCCTAAAGGAAATCAACTCTGAATATTCATTGGAAGGACTGATACTGAAGCTGGAGCTCCAATACATTGGTCACAAGAACTGACCCATTGGAAAAGACCCTGATGCTGGGAAAGATTGAGGGCAAGAGGAGGAGGGGGCGACAAAGAGTGAGATGGTTAGAGAGCATCATGGACTCAATGGACATGAGTTTGAGCAAACTCTGGGAGATAGTGAACAACAGGGAAGCTTAGTGTACTACAGTCCATGGGGTCACAAAGAGTCAGACATGACTGACTAAACAATGACACAGCTCTTGAATGCTTTGCCCTGTTTTATTTTTCATGTTCTTTTTCTCTTTGTGCTTCAATTGTCATAATTCCATTGAACCATCTTCAAGTTCACTAATTTTCTTTCCCCTGCTGTTTTGAATCTACTGATGGGATCACTGAAGGAATTATTCCTTTCTCATACTACATACTTTAAAAAAGTCCAACATATTCATTATACTTTTTCTTATAAATGTCTTCTTTTTGCTAAATTTCCTCACCTGATCATGCATGAAGTTTATCTTTTCTATTAGATCATTTAACTATTAATTACAGTTTTATGTTTAAATTGTTGTTTGATGATTTCAATATTAGAGTCATTTATGAATCTGGCCATGAATTGTGTTTTTGTTCTAGATCTTTTTTTAATTGAGAAAGTAGGTTGTATTGCTTTCTTGAATGTCTTGTCATTTTTCATTAAATACTGACATTGTATGTTGACCAGTAGATACTGAGTTGGGCTTAGGTTTTATTGCTTCCATGATTTACCCTCAGTACACCATAGTGTTAAATTTCCATTAACAATGAGCTTTTATAGCCTTATACTTGGGTAAGGCTGAGGGGCCAGAAGTTATTTCTTAGAATTACTACTACTTCACCTTCAAATTTTCAGCTATCTTTGCTCATTTGTACCACAGAGGTTTCTTTCCATGCTTTTACTTCTCCAGTAGTAGATTACTGTTGTTTGACTTTTGTGGTTGCTAAGCAAGCAGTGGGTAAATTCAGATTTCACTCTTGTCCATTCCCAGTTTTAGTTTTTAGTCATATAGGAAGGTCCTTTATGCCTGAGCTCAAGGATATTTAGCAAAGAAGATACACAAACAGCAAATAATCACATGCAAATTATTTGACCTTTTTAGTCATTAGAAAAATGCAATTTACTTTTCCAGCTTTATTGAGGTATAATTATACAGAATTTTATTTATAAATGTATAAATGATGCTATTTATTAATGCACAATTATAAATAATATTCTTTAAAGTATATAATTTAATGGTTTGATATATATGTGTACTTTAGTCAAAGTAATTAACACATAGATCATCTTAAATAGGGTGTATATGGTGAGAACTCCTCAGATCTACTCTTTGAGCAAATTTTACTTATATAAAATAGTATTATTAACTACAGCCACCACACTGTACATCAGATCTCCAGAACTTATTCATCTTATAACTGAAAGTTTTGCCCTTTGACCAATATCTCTTCATATCCCTCACTTCTAATCCCTGGCAAGCACCATTCTACCATCTGGAGAAATGCTATTCAAAACACAATAAGATACAACAGCATGCCTAAGGAATGGCTAAAATTAAAAAAAAATTGTTGACCCATCACAATATTGTAAATTAATTATCCTCCAATTAAAATTAGTTATTAAAGATAAATCAGTAAAATTTTTAAAAATACTAAGTGTTGACTAAGATTTGGAGTTAGTAGAATTCTCCTACATTGCTGTTAACAATGCAAAATGACACAGCTACTGCGAGAAAGCAGTTTGCCATTTTCTTATAACTGAGAAATTCTTCTAGGTATTAGAAGAATAAATTAAATTAAATATAAAATAAACAAATTTATTTAAATAAGGTGTCCATAGGTGTGTGGATTTATCTCTGGGCTTTCTATTTTGTTCCATTGATTTGTATTTCTGTCTTTGTGCCAGTGCCACACTGTCTTGATGACTGTGGCTTTGTAGTAGAGCCTGAAGTCAGGCAAGTTGATTCCTCCTGTTGCCTTCTTCTTTCTCAAGATTGCTTTGGCTATTCGAGGTTTTTTGTTTTTCCATACAAATCTTGAAATTATTTGTTCTAGTTCTGTGAAAAATACCACTGGTAGCTTGATAGGGATTGCATTGAATCTGTAGATTGCTTTGAGTAGTATACTCATTTTCACTATATTGATTCTTC